>JAUNZM010002939.1:0-55907 GCA_033459285.1 Clamator glandarius
GTCTAGAAGGGGTGTGGTGGCTTTTAGAAGGGTCCTGGGTGTCTCTAGAAGGGTCTGGGTGCTTTTAGAATGGTCCTGGGGTGCTCTAGAAGGGTCTGGTGGCTTTTAGAAGGGTCCTGGGTGGATCTAGAAGGTTCTGGAGGCTTTCAGAAGGGTCATGGTGGTCTCTAGAATGGTCTGGGGGCTTTTAGAAGGGTCCTGGGGAGCTCTAGAAGGGGTCTGGGTTCTTTTAGAAGGGTCCTGGGATGCTCTAGAAGGTTCTTGGGGCTTTCAGAAGGGTCCTGGGGGCCTCTATAAGGGTCTGGGTGCTTTTAGAAGGGTCCTGGGGGGCTCTAGAAGGGTCTGGGGGCTTTTAGAAGGGGTCCTGGGGTGCTCTAGAAGTGTCTGGGGACTTTTAGAAGGGTCCTGGGGTGCTCTAGAATGGACGGGGTGCCTTAAGAGGGCCCTGGGGACCTCTAGATTGGTCTGGGGGCTTTTAAGAAGGGTCCTGGGTGGCTCTAGAAGGGTCTGTAGGCTTTTAGAAGGGTCCGGGGGGGCTCTAGAAGTGTCTGGGGGCTTTTAGAAGGGTCCTGGGGTCCTCTAGAAGGGTCTGAGGTATTTAGAATGGTCCTGGGAGGCTCTAGAATGGTCTGGGGTTTTTTAGAATGATCCGGGGAGGGTCTAGAAGGGTCTGGGGGCTTTTAGAAGGGTCCTGGGGGCCTCTAGAAGGGTCTGGGGGGCTTTTAGATGGGTCATAGGGGGCTCTAGAAGGGTCAGGGGGCTTTTAGAAGGGTCCTGGGGGGCTCTAGAAGGGTCTGGGGGCTTTTAGAATGATCCGGGGACGGTCTAGAAGGGTCTGGGTGCTTTTTGAAGGATATTAGGGGACTCTAGAAGGGTCTGAGGGCGTTTAGAAGGATCCGGGGAGTGTCTAGAAGGGTCTGGGGGCTTTTAGAAGGGTCCTGGGGGTCTCTAGAAGGGTCTGGTGGCTTTTAGACGAGTCCTGGGGGCCTCTAGAAGGGTCTGGGTGCCTTTAGAATGGTCCTGGGTGACTCTAGAATGTTCTGCTGGCTTTCACAAGGGACCTGGGTTTCTCTAGAAGGGTCTGGGGGCTTTTAGATTGGTCCTGGGGCATCTAGAAAGGTTTGGGGGCTTTTAGAAAGGTCCTGGGAGGATCTAGAAGGGTCTGGGGGCTTTTAGAAGGATCCGGGGAGGGTCTAGAAGGGTCTGGGGGGCTTTTAGAAGGGTCCTGGGGGGCTCTAGAAGGGTCTGGGAGCTTTTAGTAGGGTCCTGGGGGGCTCTAGAAGGGTCTGGGGTCTTTTAGAATAGTCCTGGGGGGCTCTAGAAGGGTCTGGGGGCTTTTAGAAGGGTCCTGGAGGCCTCTAGAAGGTTCTGCGGGCTTTTAGATGGGTCCTGGGGTTCTCTAGAAGGGTCTGGGGGCATTTAGAATGGTCCTGATGTGCTCTAGAAGGGTCTGGAGGCTTTTAGAATGATCCGGGGACGGTCTAGAAGGGTCTTTATGCTTTTTGAAGGTTCCTAGGCGGCTCTAGAAGGGTCTGGGGTCTTTTAGAAGGGTCCTGGGGGGCTCTAGAAGGGTCTGGGGGCTTTTAGAATGGTCAGGGGAGGCTCTAGAAGGGTCTGGTGGCTTTTAGAAGGGTCCTGGGAGGCTCTAGAAGGGTCTAGAGGCTTTTAGAATGGTCAGGGGAGGCTCTAGAAGGGTCTGGGTGCTTTTATAAGGGTCCTGGGGGCCTCTAGAAGGGTCTGGGGGCTTTTAAAAGGGTCCGGGGGGGCTCTAGAAGAATCTGGGGACTTTTAGAAGGGTCCTGGTGATATCTTCTAGACGGGTCTGGGGGCTATTAGAAGGGTCCTGGGGGGCTCTAGAAGGGTCTGGGTGCTTGTAGAAGGGTCCTGGGAGGCTCTGGAAGGGTCTGGGTGCTTTTATAAGGGTCCTGGAGGCCTCTAGAAGGGTCTGGGGGCTTTTACAAGGTTCCGGGGGGGCTCTAGAAGAATCTGGGGACTTTTAGAAGGGTCCTGGGTGGCTCTAGAATGGTCTGGGTGCTTTTAGAAGGGTCCGGGGGGGCTCTAGAAGGGTCTGGGGAATTTTAGAAGGGTCCTCGGATTCTCTAGAAGGGTCTGGGGGCTTTTAGAAGGGTCCTGGAGGGCTCTAGATGGTTCTGGGGGCTTTCACAAGGGTCCTGGGGGTCTCTAGAAGGGTCTGGGCGCTTTTAGAAGGGTCCTGGGGGGCTCTAGGAGGGTCTGGGTGCCTTTAGAAGGGTCCTGGGTGACTCTAGAATGTTCTGCTGGCTTTCAGAAGGGTCCTGGGTTCCTCTAGAAGGGTCTGGGGGCTTTTAGAAGGGACCTGGGGGGCTCTAGAAGGGTCTGGGGGCTTTTAGAAAGGTCCTGGGGTGCTCTAGAATGGTCTGGAGGCTTTTAGAAGGGTCCTGGGAGGCTCTAGACGGGTCTGGGGTCATTTAGAAAGGTCCTGGGAGGATCTAGATGGGTCTGGGTGCTTTTAGAAGGGTCCTGGGTGGCTCTAGAAGGGTCTGGGGACTTTTAGAATGGTCCGGTGGGGCTCTAGAAGGGTCTGGGGTCTTTCAGAAGGGTCCTGGGGGTCTCTAGAAGGGTCTGGGGACTTTTAGAAGGGTCCTGGGGGGCTCTAGAAGGGTCTGAGTGCCTTTAGAAGGGTCCTGGGTGACTCTAGAATGTTCTGCTGGCTTTCAGAAGGGTTCTGGGTGGCTCTAGAAGGGTCTGGGGCTTTTAGAAGGGTCCTGGGGGCTCTAGAAGGGTCTGGGGGCTTTTAGAAGGGTCCTGGGGTGCTCTAGAATGGTCTGGAGGCTTTTAGAAGGGTCCTGGGAGGCTCTAGAAGGGTCTGTGGTCTTTTAGAAAGGTACCGGGAGGATCTAGATGGGTCTGGGGGCTTTTAGAAGGGTCCTGGGATGCTCTAGAAGGGTCTGGGGGCTTGTAGATGGGTCCTGGGGGGCTCTAGAAGGTTCTGGGTGCTTTTAGAAGGGTCCTGGGTGGCTCTAGAAGGGTCTGGGGCCTTTTAGAAGGGTCCGGTGGGGCTCTAGAAGGGTCTGGGGGCTTTTAGAAGTGTCCTGGGGTGCTCTAGAAGGGTCTGGGGAATTTTAGAAGGGTCCTCGGATGCTCTAGAAGGGTCTGGGGGCTTTTAGAAGGGTCCTGGAGGGCTCTAGAAGGTTCTGGGGGCTTTCAGAAGGGTCCTGGGAGTCTCTAGAAGGGTCTGGGCGCTTTTAGAAGGGTCCTGGGGGTCTCTAGAAGGGTCTGGGTGCCTTTAGAAGGGTCCTGGGTGACTCTAGAATGTTCTGCTAGCTTTCAGAAGGGTCCTGGGGTCCTCTAGAAGGGTTTGGGGTCTTTTAGAAGGGTCCTGGGGGGCTCTAGAAGAGTCTGGGGGCTTTTAGAATGGTCCTGGGGTGCTCTAGAAGGGTCTGGGGACTTTTAGAAGGGTCCTGGGGTGCTCTGGAAGGGACGGGGTTCCTTAAGAGGGGCCCTGGGTGCCTCTTGAAGGGTCTGGGGGCATTTAGAAGGGTCCTGGGGGGCTCTAGAAGGGTCTAGGGGCTTTTAGAAGGGTACTGGGGGGCTCTAGAAATGTCTGGGGGCTTTTAGAATGATCCTAGGGGGCTCTAGAAGGGTCTGGGTGCTTTTAGAATGATCCGGGGAGGGTCTAGAAGGGTCTGGCGGCTTTTAGAACGGTCCTGGGGTTCTCTAGAAGGGTCTGGGGGCTTTTAGAAGGGTCCTGGGGTTCTCTAGAAGGGTCTGGTTGCTTTTAGAAGGGTACTGGGAGGCTCTAGAAGGGTCGGGATGCTTTTATAAGGGTCCGGGGATCCTCTAGAACAGTCTGGGTGATTTTAGAAAGGTCCTGGGGGGCTCTAGAAGGGTCTAGAGGCTTTTAGACGGGTCCTGGGGGCCTCTAGAATGGTCTGGGTGCTTTTAGAAGGGTCCTGGGGGGCTCTAGAAGGGTCTGTGTGCTTGTAGAAGGGTCCTGGGGGGCTCTAGAAGGGTCTGGGTGCTTTTAGAAGGGTCCTGGGGGGTTCTAGAAGGGTCTGGGTGCTTGTAGAAGGGTCGTGGGTGCCGCTAGAAGGGTCTGGGGGCTTTTAGAAGGGTCCTGGGGGGCTCTAGAAGGGTCTGGGGGCTTTTAGAAGGGTCCTGGGGCCTCTAGAAAGGTCTGGGGGCTTTTAGAAAGGTCCTGGGAGGATCTAGAAGGGTCTGGGGGCTTTTAGAAGGATCCGGGGAGGGTCTAGAAGGGTCTGGGGGCTTTTAGAAGGGTCCTGGGGGGCTCTAGAAGGGTCTGGGAGCTTTTAGTAGGGTCCTGGGGGCCTCTAGAAGGGTCTGGTTTCTTTTAGAATGGTCCTGGGGGGCTCTAGAATAGTCTGAGGGCTTTTAGAAGGGTCCTGGGGGCCTCTAGAAGGATCTGGGGGCTTTTAGATGGGTCCTGGGGTTCTCTAGAAGGGTCTGGGGGCATTTAGAAGGGTCCTGAGGGGCTCTAGAAGGGTCTGGGGGCTTTTAGAATGATCCGGGGACGGTCTACAAGGGTCTTTATGCTTTTTGAAAGATCCTAGGCGGCTCTAGAAGGGTCTGGGGTCTTTTAGAAGGGTCCTGGGGGGCTCTAGAAGGGTCTGGAGGCTTTTAGAAGGGTCTTGGGGGACTCTAGAAGGGTCTGGGGGCTTTTAGAATAATCCGGGGAGGGTCTAGAATGGTCTGGGTTCTTTTAGAATAGTCCTGGGAGGTTTTAGAAGGGTCTGGGGTCTTTTAGAATGATCAGGGGAGGGTCTAGAAGGGTCTGGGCGCTTTTAGACGGGTCCTGGGGGGCTCTACAATGGTCTGGAGGCTTTTAGAGGGGTTCTGGGGGGCCCTTGAAGGGTCTGGGTTCATTTAGAAGGATCCGGGGAGGGTCTAGAAAGGTCGGGGGGCTATTAGAAGGGTCCTGGGAGGCTCTAGAAGAATCTGGGGACTTTTAGAATGATCCGGGGAGGGTCTAGAAGGGTCTGGGGGCCTTTAGAAGGGTGCTAGGGGGCTCTAGAATGGTCTGGGGGCTTTTAGAAGGGTCCTGGGGTCCTCTAGAAGGGTCTGGGGGCTTTTAGAAGGGTCCTAGGGGCCTCTAGAAGGGTCTGGGTGCTTTTAGAAGGGTCCTGGGATGCTCTAGAATGGTCTGGGTGCTTTTAGAAGAGTCCTCGGATGCTCTAGAAGGGTCTGGGGGCTTTTAGAAGGGTACTGGGGTGCTCTAGAATGTTCTGGGGGCTTTCAGAAGTGTCCTGGGGGGCTCTAGAATGGTCTGGGGGCTTTTAGAATGGTCCTGGGTGGCTCTAGAAGGGTCTGGGGGCTTTTAGAAGGGTCCGGGGGGGCTCTAGAAGGGTCTGGGGAATTTTAGAAGGGTCCTCGGATTCTCTAGAAGGGTCTGGGGGCTTTTAGAAGGGTCCTGGAGGGCTTTAGAATGTTCTGGGGTCTTTCAGAAGGGTCCTGGTGGTCTCTAGAAGGGTCTGGGGGCTTTTAGAAGGGTCCTGGGGGGCTCTAGAAGGGTCTGTGTGCCTTTAGAAGGGTCCTGGGTGACTCTAGAATGTTCTGAAGGCTTTCAGAAGGGTCCTGGGTGGCTCTAGAAGGGTCTGGGGGTATTTAGAAGGGTCCTGGATTGCTCTAGAATGGTCTGGGGGCTTTTAGAAGGGTCCTGGGAGGCTCTAGAAGGGTCTGGGGTCTTTTAGAAAGGTCCTGGGTGGCTCTAGAAGGGTCTGGGGGCTTTTCGAAGGGTCCTGGGTGTCTCTAGAAGGGTCTGGGGGCTTTTAGAAGGGTCCTGGGAGGCTCTAGATGGGTCTGGGTGCTTTTAGAAGGGTCCTGGGATGCTCTAGAAGGGTCTGGGGGCTTGTAGATGGGTCCTGGGTGGCTCTAGAAGGTTCTGGGTGCTTTTAGAAGGGTCCTGGGTGGCTCTAGAATGGTCTGGGGGCTTTTAGTAGGGTCCGGGGGGGCTCTAGAAGGGTCTGAGTGCTTTTAGAAGTGTCCTGCGGTGCTCTAGAAGGGTCTGGGGAATTTTAGAAGGGTCCTCGGATGCTCTAGAAGGGTCTGGGGGCTTTTAGAAGGGTCCTGGGGGGCTCTAGAAGGGTCTGGGGTCTTTTAGAAGGGTCCTGGGGTGCTCTAGAATGGTCTGGAGGCTTTTAGAAGGGTACTGGGAGGCTCTAGAAGGGTCTGGGGTCTTTTAGAAAGGTACCGGGAGGATCTAGATGGGTCTGGGGGATTTTAGAAGGGTCCTGGGATGCTCTAGAAGGGTCTGGGGGCTTGTAGATGGGTCCTGGGGGGCTCTAGAAGGTTCTGGGTGCTTTTAGAAGGGTCCTGGGTGGCTCTAGAAGGGTCTGGGGCCTTTTAGAAGGGTCCGGTGGGGCTCTAGAAGGGTCTGGGGGCTTTTAGAAGTGTCCTGGGGTGCTCTAGAAGGGTCTGGGGAATTTTAGAAGGGTCCTCGGATGCTCTAGAAGGGTCTGGGGGCTTTTAGAAGGGTCCTGGAGGGCTCTAGAAGGTTCTGGGGGCTTTCAGAAGGGTCCTGGGAGTCTCTAGAAGGGTCTGGGCGCTTTTAGAAGGGTCCTGGGGGTCTCTAGAAGGGTCTGGGTGCCTTTAGAAGGGTCCTGGGTGACTCTAGAATGTTCTGCTAGCTTTCAGAAGGGTCCTGGGGTCCTCTAGAAGGGTTTGGGGTCTTTTAGAAGGGTCCTGGGGGGCTCTAGAAGAGTCTGGGGGCTTTTAGAATGGTCCTGGGGTGCTCTAGAAGGGTCTGGGGACTTTTAGAAGGGTCCTGGGGTGCTCTGGAAGGGACGGGGTTCCTTAAGAGGGGCCCTGGGTGCCTCTTGAAGGGTCTGGGGGCATTTAGAAGGGTCCTGGGGGGCTCTAGAAGGGTCTAGGGGCTTTTAGAAGGGTACTGGGGGGCTCTAGAAATGTCTGGGGGCTTTTAGAATGATCCTGGGGGGCTCTAGAAGGGTCTGGGTGCTTTTAGAATGATCCGGGGACGGTCTAGAAAGGTCTGGGTGCTTTTTGAAGGATCCTAGGGGGCTCTAGAAGGGTCTGGGTGCTTTTAGAATGATCCGGGGAGGGTCTAGAAGGGTCTGGCGGCTTTTAGAACGGTCCTGGGGTTCTCTAGAAGGGTCTGGGGGCTTTTAGAAGGGTCCTGGGGTTCTCTAGAAGGGTCTGGTTGCTTTTAGAAGGGTACTGGGAGGCTCTAGAAGGGTCGGGATGCTTTTATAAGGGTCCGGGGATCCTCTAGAAGGGTCTGGGTGATTTTAGAAAGGTCCTGGGGGGCTCTAGAAGGGTCTAGAGGCTTTTAGACGGGTCCTGCGGGCCTCTAGAATGGTCTGGGTGCTTTTAGAAGGGTCCTGGGGGGCTCTAGAAGGGTCTGTGTGCTTGTAGAAGGGTCCTGGGGGGCTCTAGAAGGGTCTGGGTGCTTTTAGAAGGGTCCTGGGGGGTTCTAGAAGGGTCTGGGTGCTTGTAGAAGGGTCGTGGGTGCCGCTAGAAGGGTCTGGGGGCTTTTAGAAGGGTCCTGGGGGGCTCTAGAAGGGTCTGGGGGCTTTTAGAAGGGTCCTGGGGCCTCTAGAAAGGTCTGGGGGCTTTTAGAAAGGTCCTGGGAGGATCTAGAAGGGTCTGGGGGCTTTTAGAAGGATCCGGGGAGGGTCTAGAAGGGTCTGGGGGCTTTTAGAAGGGTCCTGGGGGGCTCTAGAAGGGTCTGGGAGCTTTTAGTAGGGTCCTGGGGGCCTCTAGAAGGGTCTGGTTTCTTTTAGAATGGTCCTGGGGGGCTCTAGAATAGTCTGAGGGCTTTTAGAAGGGTCCTGGGGGCCTCTAGAAGGATCTGGGGGCTTTTAGATGGGTCCTGGGGTTCTCTAGAAGGGTCTGGGGGCATTTAGAAGGGTCCTGAGGGGCTCTAGAAGGGTCTGGGGGCTTTTAGAATGATCCGGGGACGGTCTACAAGGGTCTTTATGCTTTTTGAAAGATCCTAGGCGGCTCTAGAAGGGTCTGGGGTCTTTTAGAAGGGTCCTGGGGGGCTCTAGAAGGGTCTGGAGGCTTTTAGAAGGGTCTTGGGGGACTCTAGAAGGGTCTGGGGGCTTTTAGAATAATCCGGGGAGGGTCTAGAATGGTCTGGGTTCTTTTAGAATAGTCCTGGGAGGTTTTAGAAGGGTCTGGGGTCTTTTAGAATGATCAGGGGAGGGTCTAGAAGGGTCTGGGCGCTTTTAGACGGGTCCTGGGGGGCTCTACAATGGTCTGGAGGCTTTTAGAGGGGTTCTGGGGGGCCCTTGAAGGGTCTGGGTTCATTTAGAAGGATCCGGGGAGGGTCTAGAAAGGTCGGGGGGCTATTAGAAGGGTCCTGGGAGGCTCTAGAAGAATCTGGGGACTTTTAGAATGATCCGGGGAGGGTCTAGAAGGGTCTGGGGGCCTTTAGAAGGGTGCTAGGGGGCTCTAGAATGGTCTGGGGGCTTTTAGAAGGGTCCTGGGGTCCTCTAGAAGGGTCTGGGGGCTTTTAGAAGGGTCCTAGGGGCCTCTAGAAGGGTCTGGGTGCTTTTAGAAGGGTCCTGGGATGCTCTAGAATGGTCTGGGTGCTTTTAGAAGAGTCCTCGGATGCTCTAGAAGGGTCTGGGGGCTTTTAGAAGGGTACTGGGGTGCTCTAGAATGTTCTGGGGGCTTTCAGAAGTGTCCTGGGGGGCTCTAGAATGGTCTGGGGGCTTTTAGAATGGTCCTGGGTGGCTCTAGAAGGGTCTGGGTGATTTTAGAAGGGTCCTGGGGGGCTCTAGAAGGGTCTGGGGAATTTTAGAAGGGTCCTCGGATTCTCTAGAAGGGTCTGGGGGCTTTTAGAAGGGTCCTGGAGGGCTTTAGAATGTTCTGGGGTCTTTCAGAAGGGTCCTGGGCGTCTCTAGAAGGGTCTGGGGGCTTTTAGAAGGGTCCTGGGGGGCTCTAGAAGGGTCTGTGTGCCTTTAGAAGGGTCCTGGGTGACTCTAGAATGTTCTGAAGGCTTTCAGAAGGGTCCTGGGTGGCTCTAGAAGGGTCTGGGGGTTTTTAGAAGGGTCCTGGATTGCTCTAGAATGGTCTGGGGGCTTTTAGAAGGGTCCTGGGAGGCTCTAGAAGGGTCTGGGGTCTTTTAGAAAGGTCCTGGGTGGCTCTAGAAGGGTTTGGGGGCTTTTCGAAGGGTCCTGGGTGTCTCTAGAAGGGTCTGGGGGCTTTTAGAAGGGTCCTGGGAGGCTCTAGATGGGTCTGGGTGCTTTTAGAAGGGTCCTGGGATGCTCTAGAAGGGTCTGGGGGCTTGTAGATGGGTCCTGGGTGGCTCTAGAAGGTTCTGGGTGCTTTTAGAAGGGTCCTGGGTGGCTCTAGAATGGTCTGGGGGCTTTTAGTAGGGTCCGGGGGGGCTCTAGAAGGGTCTGAGTGCTTTTAGAAGTGTCCTGCGGTGCTCTAGAAGGGTCTGGGGAATTTTAGAAGGGTCCTCGGATGCTCTAGAAGGGTCTGGGTGCTTTTAGAAGGGTCCTGGAGGGCTCTAGAATGTTCTGGGGGCTTTCAGAAGGGTCCTGGGGATCTCTAGAAGCGTCTGGGCGCTTTTAGAAGGGTCCTGGGGGGCTCTAGAAGGGTCTGGGTTCCTTTAGAAGGGTCCTGGGTGACTCTAGAATGTTCTGCTGGCTTTCAGAAGGGTCCTGGGGTCCTCTAGAAGGGTCTGGGGTCTTTTAGAAGGGTCCGGGGGGGCTCTAGAAGGGTCTGGGGGCTTTTAGAATGGTCCTGGGGTGCTCTAGAAGTGTCTGGGGACTTTTAGAAGGGTCCTGGGGTGCTCTAGAAGGGACGGGGTTCCTTAAGAGGGGCCCTGGGTTCCTCTTGAAGTGTCTGGGGGCATTTAGAAGGGTCCTGGGGGGCTCTAGAAGGGTCTAGGGTCTTTTAGAAGGGTCCTGGGGGGCTCTAGAAGGGTCTGGGGTCTTTTAGAATGATCCTGGGGGGCTCTTGAATGGTCTGGGTTCTTTTCGAAGGATCCGGGGAGGGTCTAGAAGGGTCTGGGGTCTTTTAGAAGGGTCCTAGGGGCCTCTAGAAGGGTCTGGGGGCTTTTAGATGGGTCCTAGGGGGCTCTAGAAGGGTCTGGGGGCTTTTGGAATGATCCTGGGGGGCTCTAGAAGGGTCTGGGGGCTTTTAGAATGATCCGGGGACGGTCTAGAAAGGTCTGGGTGCTTTTTGAAGGATCCTAGGGGGCTCTAGAAGGGTCTGGGGGCTTTTAGAAGGATCCGGGGAGGGTCTAGAAGGGTCTGGGGGCTTTTAGAAGGGTCCTGGGGTTCTCTAGAAGGGTCTGGGGGCTTTTAGAAGGGTACTGGGAGGCTCTAGAAGGGTCGGGGTGCTTTTATAAGGGTCCGGGGAGCCTCTAGAAGGGTCTGGGTGATTTTAGAAAGGTCCTGGGGGGCTCTAGAAGGGTCTAGAGGCTTTTAGACGGGTCCTGGGGACCTCTAGAAGGGTCTGGGTGCTTTTAGAAGGGTCCTGGGTGGCTCTAGAAGGGTCTGGGGTCTTGTAGAAGGGCCTTGCGGGGCTCTAGAAGGGTCTGGGGCCTTTCAGAAGGGTCCTGGGGGCCTCTAGAAGGGTCTGGGTGCTTTTAGAAGGGTCCTGGGGGGCTCTAGAAGGGTCTGGGGGCTTGTAGAAGGGTCGTGGGTGCCGCTGGAAGGGTCTGGGGGCTTATAGAAGGGTCCTAGGGGGCTCAAGAAGGGTCTGGGGGCTTTTAGAAGGGTCCTGGGGTGCTCTAGAAGGGTCTGGGGGATTTTAGAAGGGTCCTGGGGGGCTCTAGAAGGGTCTGGGGGCTTTTAGAAGGGTCCTGGTGCCTCTAGAAAGGTCTGGGGGCTTTTAGAAAGGTCCTGGGAGGATATAGAAGGGTCTGGGGGCTTTTAGAAGGATCCGGGGAGGGTCTAGAAGGGTCTATGGGCTTTTAGAAGGGTCCTGGGGGGCTCTAGAAGGGTCTGGGAGGTTTTAGTAGGGTCCTGGGGGGCTCTAGAAGGGTCTGGGGTCTTTTAGAATGGTCCTGGAGGGCTCTAGAAGGGTCTGGGGGCTTTTAGAAGGGTCCTGGGGGCCTCTAGAAGGATCTGGGGGCTTTTAGATGGGTCCTGGATTTCTCTAGAAGGGTCTGGGGGCATTTAGAAGGGTCCTGAGGGGCTCTAGAAGGGTCTGGGGGCTTTTAGAATGATCCGGGGACGGTCTAGAAGGGTCTTTATGCTTTTAGAAGGATCCTAGGCGGCTCTAGAAGTGTCTGGGGTCTTTTAGAAGGGTCCTGGGGGGCTCTAGAAGGTTCTGGAGGCTTTTAGAAGGGTCTTGGGGGGCTCTAGAAGGGTCTGGGGGCTTTTAGAATAATCCGGGGAGGGTCTAGAATGGTCTGGGTTTTTTTAGAATAGTCCTGGGAGGTTTTAGAAGGGTCTGGGTTCTTTTAGAATGATCAGGGGAGGGTCTAGAAGGGTCTGGGCGCTTTTAGACGGGTCCTGGGGGGCTCTACAAGGGTCTGGATGCTTTTTGAGGGGTTCTGGGGGGCCCTAGAAGGGTCTGGGTTCATTTAGAAGGATCCGGGGAGGGTCTAGAAAGGTCGGGGGGCTATTAGAATGGTCCTGGGAGGCTCTAGAAGAATCTGGGGGCTTTTAGAATGATCCGGGGAGGGTCTAGAAGGGTCTGGGGGCCTTTAGAAGGGTCCTGGGGGCCTCTAGAAGGGTCTGGGGGATTTTAGAAGGGTCCTGGGGGCCTCTAGAAGGGTCTGGGGGCATTTAGAATGATCCTGGGAGGGTCTAGAATGGTCTGGGGGCCTTTAGAATTGTCCTGGGGGGCTCTAGAAGGGTCTGGGTACTTTTAGAAGGGTCCTGGGAGGCTCTAGAAGGGTCTGGGTGCTTTTAGAAGAGTCCTGGGTGGCTCTAGAGGGTTCTGGGGGCTTTTAGAAGGGTCCTAGTTGCCTCTAGAAGGGTCTGGGTGCTTTTAGAAGGGTCCTGGGATGCTCTAGAAGGGTCTGGGTGCTTTTAGAAGGGTCCTCGGATGCTCTAGAAGGGGCTGGGGGTTTTTAGAAGTGTCCTGGGGTGATCTAGAATGTTCTGGGGGCTTTCAGAAGGGTCCTGGGGGTCTCTAGAAGGGTCTGGTTGCTTTTAGAAGGGTCCTGGGGGGCTCTAGAATGGTCTGGGGGCTTTTAGAATGGTCCTGGGTGGCTCTAGAAGGGTCTGGGGGCTTTTAGAAGGGTCCGGGGGGGCTCTAGAAGGGTCTGGGGAATTTTAGAAGGGTCCTCGGATTTTCTAGAAGGGTCTGGGGGCTTTTAGAAGGGTCCTGGGGTGCTCTAGAAGGTTCTGGTGGCTTTCAGAAGGGTCCTGGTTGTCTCTGGAAGGGTCTGGGGGCTTTTAGAAGGGTCCTGGGGGGCTCTAGAAGGGTCTGGGTGCCTTTAGAAGGGTCCTGGGTGACTCTAGAATGTTCTGCTGGCTTTCAGAAAGGTCCTGGGTGGCTCTAGAAGGGTCTGGGGGCTTTTAGAAGGGTCCTGGGTGGCTCTAGAAGGGTCTTTGGGCTTTTAGAAGGGTCCTGGGGTGCTCTAGAATGGTCTGGTGTCTTTTAGAATGGTCCTGGGAGGATCTAGAAGGGTCTGGGGGCTTTCAGAAAGGTCCTGGGTGGATCTAGAAGGGTCTGGGGGCTTTTCGAAAAGTCCTGGGTGCCTCTAGAAGGGTCTGGGGGCTTTTAGAAGTGTCCTGGGAGGCTCTAGATGGGTTTGGGTGCTTTTAGAAGGGTCCTGGGATGCTCTAGAAGGGTCTTGGGAATTGTAGAAGGGTCCTGGGGTCTCTAGAAGGTTCTGGGTGCTTTTAGAAGGGTCCTGGGTGGCTCTAGAAGTGTCTGGGGGCTTTTAGAAGGGTCTGGGGGGGCTCTAAAATGTTCTGCTGGCTTTCAGAACGGTCCTGGGGTCCTCTAGAAGGGTCTGGGGTCTTTTAGAAGGGTCCTGGGGGGCTATAGAAGGGTCTGGGGGCTTTTAGAGGGGTCCTGGGAGGCTCTAGAAGGGTCTGGGGGCTTTTAGAATGATCCGGGGACGGTCTAGAAGGGTCTTTATGCTTTTTGAAGGATCCGGGGAGGGTCTAGAAGGGTCTGGGGGCTTTTAGAATGGTCCTAGGGGCCTCTAGAAGGGTCTGGGGGCTTTTAGATGGGTCCTAGGGGGCTCTAGAAGGGTCTGGGGGCTTTTAGAATGATCCGGGGACGGTCTAGAAAGGTCTGGGTGCTTTTTGAAGGATCCTAGGGGGCTCTAGAAGGGTCTGGGGGCTTTTAGAAGGATCCGGGGAGGGTCTAGAAGGGTCTGGGGGCTTGTAGAAGGGTCCTGGGGTTCTCTAGAAGGGTCTGGTTGCTTTTAGAAGGGTACTGGGAGGCTCTAGAAGGGTCTGGGTTCTTTTATAAGAGTCCGGGGAGCCTCTAGACGGGTCTGGGTGATTTTAGAAAGGTCCTGGGGGGCTCTAGAAGGGTCTGGGGGCTTTTAGAAGGGTCCGGGGGGGCTCTAGAAGGGTCTGGGGAATTTTAGAAGGGTCCTCGGATTCTCTAGAAGGGTCTAGGGGCTTTTAGAAGGGTCCTGGAGGGCTGTAGAAGGTTCTGGGGGCTTTCAGAAGGGTCCTGGGGGGCTCTAGAAGGGTCTGGGGGCTTTTAGAAGGGTCCTGGGTGGCTCTAGAAGGGTCTGGGGGCTTTTAGAAGGGTCCTGGGGTCCTCTAGAAGGGTCTGGGTGCTTTTAGAAGGGTCCTGGATGGCTCTAGAAGGGTCTGGGGGCTTTTAGAAGGGTCCTGGGGTGCTCTAGAATGGTCTGTGGGCTTTTAGAAGGGTCCTGGGAGGCTCTAGAAGGGTCTGGGGGCTTTTAGAAAGGTCCTGGGTGGCTCTAGAAGGGTCTGGGGGCTTTTCGAAGGGTACTGGGAGTCTCTAGAAGGTTCTGGGGGCTTATAGAAGGGTACTGGGAGGCTCTAGATGGGTCTGGGTGCTTTTAGAAGGGTCCTGGGATGCTCTAGAAGGGTCTCGGGGCTTGTAGAAGCGTCCTGGGGGGCTCTAGAAGGTTCTGGTTGCTTTTAGAAGGGTACTGGGTGGCTCTAGAAGGGTCTGGGGGCTTTTAGAAGGGTTCGGGGATGCTCTAGAAGGGTCTTGGGGCTTGTAGAAGCGTACTGGGGGGCTCTAGAAGGTTCTGGTTGCTTTTAGAAGGGTCCTGGGTGGCTCTAGAAGGGTCTGGGGGCTTTTAGAAGGGTTCGGGGGGGCTCTAGAAGGGTCTGGGTGCTTTTAGAAGTGTCCTGGGGTGCTCTAGAAGGGTCTGGGGAATTTTAGAAGGGTCCTCGGATGCTCTATAAGGGTCTGGGGTCTTTTAGAAGGGTTCGGGGATGCTCTAGAAGGGTCTTGGGGCTTGTAGAAGCGTCCTGGGGGGCTCTAGAAGGTTCTGGTTGCTTTTAGAAGTGTACCGGGTGGCTCTAGAAGGTTCTGGGGGCTTTCAGAAGGGTCCTGGGGGTCTCTAGAAGGGTCTGGGCGCTTTTAGAAGGGTCCTGTGGGGCTCTAGAAGGGTCTGGGTGCCTTTAGAAGGGTCCTGGGTGACTCTAGAATGTTCTGCTGGCTTTCAGAAGGGTCCTGGGGTCATCTAGAAGGGTCTTTTAGATTAGTCCGGGGGGGCTCTAAAAGGGTCTGGGGACTTTTAGAAGGGTCCTGGGTTGCTCTAGAAGGGACGGGGTTCCTTAAGAGGGGCCCTGGGTGCCTCTTGAAGGGTCTGGGGGCATTTAGAAGGGTCCTGGGGGGCTCTAGAAGGGTCTAGGGGCTTTTAGAAGGGTACTGGGGGGCTCTAGAAGGGTCTGGGGGCTATTAGAATGATCCTGGGGGGCTCTAGAAGGGTCTGGGGGCTTTTCGAAGGATCCGGGGAGGGTCTAGAAGGGTCTGGGGGCTTTTAGAAGGGTCCTAGGGGCCTCTAGAAGGGTCTGGGGGCTTTTAGATGGGTCCTAGGGGGCTCTAGAAGGGTCTGTGGGCTTTTAGAATGATCCTGGGGGGCTCTAGAAGGGTCTGGGGGCTTTTAGAATGATCCGGGGACGGTCTAGAAAGGTCTGGGTGCTTTTTGAAGGATCCTAGGGGGCTCTAGAAGGGTCTGGGGGCTTTTAGAAGGATCCGGGGAGGGTCTAGAAGGGTCTGGGGGCTTTCAGAAGGGTCCTGGGGTTCTCTAGAAGGGTCTGGTTGCTTTTAGAAGGGTACTGGGAGGCTCTAGAAGGGTCTGGGTTCTTTTATAAGGGTCCGGGTAGCCTCTAGAAGGGTCTGGGTGATTTAAGAAAGGTCCTGGGTTCTCTAGAAAGGTCTGGGGGCTTTTAGAAGGGTCCGGGGGGGCTCTAGAAGGGTCTGGGGAATTTTAGAAGGGTCCTCGGATTCTCTAGAAGGTTCTGGGGGCTTTTAGAAGGGTCCTGGAGGGCTCTAGAAGGTTCTGGGGGCTTTCAGAAGGGTCCTGGGGTTCTCTAGAAGGGTCTGGGGGCTTTTAGAAGGGTCCTGGGGGGCTCTAGAAGGGTCTGGGTGCCTTTAGAAGGGTCCTGGGTGACTCTAGAATGTTCTGCTGGCTTTCAGAAGGGTCCTGGGAGGCTCTAGAATGGTCTGGGGGCTTTTAGAAAGGTCCTGGGTGGCTCTAGAAGGGTCTGGGGGCTTTTCGAAGGGTCCTGGGAATCTCTAGAAGGGTCTGGGGCTTATAGAAGGGTCCTGGGAGGCTCTAGATGGGTCTGGGTGCTTTTAGAAGGGTCCTGGGATGCTCTAGAAGGGTCTTGGGGCTTGTAGAAGGGTCCTGGGGGGCTCTAGAAGGTTCTGGGTGCTTTTAGAAGGGTCCTGGGTGGCTCTAGAAGGGTCTGGGGGCTTTTAGAAGGGTTCGGGGGGGCTCTAGAAGGGTCTGGGGGCTTTTAGAAGTGTCCTGGGGTGCTCTAGAAGGGTCTGGGGAATTTTAGAAGGGTCCTCGGATGCTCTAGAAGGGTCTGGGTGCTTTTAGAAGGGTCCTGGAGGGCTCTAGAAGGTTCTGGGGGCTTTCAGAAGGGTCCTGGGGGTCTCTAGAAGGGTCTGGGCGCTTTTAGAAGGGTCCTGGGGGGCTCTAGAAGGGTCTGGGTGCCTTTAGAAGGGTCCTGGGTGACTCTAGAATGTTCTGCTGGCTTTCAGAAGGGTCCTGGGGTCATCTAGAAGGGTCTGGGGTCTTTTAGAAGGGTCCGGGGGGGCTCTAGAAGGGTCTGAGAACTTTCAGAAGGGTCCTGGGGTGCTCTAGAAGGGACGGGGTTCCTTAAGAGGGGCCCTGGGTGCCTCTTGAAGGGTCTGGGGGCATTTAGAAGGGTCCTGGGGGGCTCTAGAAGGGTCTAGGGGCTTTTAGAAGGGTACTGGGGGCCTCTAGAAGGGTCTGGGGGCTTTTAGAATGATCCTGGGGGACTCTAGAAGGGTCTGGGGTCTTTTCGAAGGATCCGGGGAGGGTCTAGAAGGGTCTGGGGGCTTTTAGAAGGGTCCTAGGGGCCTCTAGAAGGGTCTGGGGGCTTTTAGAATGATCCTGGGGGGCTCTAGAAGGGTCTGGGGGCTTTTAGAATGATCCGGGGACGGTCTAGAAAGGTCTGGGTGCTTTTTGAAGGATCCTAGGGGGGTCTACAAGGGTCTGGGGGCTTTTAGAAGGGTCCTGGGGTTCTCTAGAAGGGTCTGGTTGCTTTTAGAAGGGTACTGGGAGGCTCTAGAAGGGTCTGGGTGCTTTTATAAGGGTCCGGGGAGCCTCTAGAAGGGTCTGGGTGATTTTAGAAAGGTCCTGGGGGGCTCTAGAAGGGTCTAGAGGCTTTTAGACGGGTCCTGGGGGCCTCTAGAAGGGTCTGGGTGCTTTTAGATGGGTCTGGGTGGCTCTAGAATGGTCTGGGGGCTTGTAGAAGGGTCCTGGGGGGCTCTAGAAGGGTCTGGGGGCTTTTAGAAGGGTCCTGGGGGCCTCTAGAAGGGTCTGGGAGCTTTTAGAATGGTCCTGGGGGGCTCTAGAATGGTCTGGGGGCTTTTAGAAGGGTCCTATGGTGCTCTAGAAGGATCTGGGGGCTTTTAGATGGGTCCTGGGGTGCTCTAGAAGGGTCTGGGAGCATTTAGAAGGGTCCTAATGGGCTCTAGAAGGGTCTGGGGCTTTTAGAATGATCCGGGGACGGTCTAGAAGGGTCTTTATGCTTTTTGAAGGATCCTAGGCGGCTCTAGAAGGGTCTGGGGTCTTTTAGAAGGGTCCTGGGGGGCTCTAGAAGGGTCTGGGGGCTTTTAGAATGGTCCTGGGAGGCTCTAGAAAGGTCTGGGGGCTTTTAGAAGGGTCCTGGGGGGCTCTAGAAGGGTCTAGAGGCTTTTAGAAGGGTCCTGGGGGCCTCTAGAAGGGTCTGGGGGCGTTTAGAAGGGACCTGTGAGGCTCTGGAACGGTCTGGGTGCTTTTATAAGGGTCCTGGGGGCCTCTAGAATGGTCTGGGGGCTTTTACAAAGGTCCGGGGTGGCTCTAGAAGGGTCTGGGTACTTTTAGAAGGGTCCTGGTGGCCCCTAGACGGGTCGGGGGGCTATTAGAAGGGTCCTGGGGGGCTCTAGAAGGGTCTGGGTGCTTGTAGAAGGGTCCTGGGGGGGTCTAGAATGGTCAGGGGGCTTTTAGAATGATCCTGGGGGGCTCTAGAAGGGTCTGGGGGCTTTTAGAATGATCCGGGGACGGTCTAGAAGGGTCTGGGTGCTTTTTGAAGGATCCTAGGGGGCTCTAGAAGGGTCTGGGGGCTTTTAGAATGATCCGGGGAGGGTCTAGAAGGGTCTGGGTGCTTTTAGAAGGGTCCTGGTGGTCTCTAGAAGGGTCTGGTGGCTTTTAGAAGGGTCCTGGGAGGCTCTGGAAGGGTCTGGGTGCTTTTATAAGGGTCCGGGTAGCCTCTAGAAGGGTCTGGGTGCTTTTGGAAAGGTCCTGGAGTGCTCTAGAAGGGTCTAGAGGCTTTTAGACGGGTCCTGGTGTGCTCTAGAAGGGACGGGGGGGCTTAAGAAGGGCCCTGGCGCCTCTAGAAGGGTCTGGGGGCTTTTAGAAGGGTTCTGGGTGGCTCTAGAAGGGTTTGGAAGTTTTTAGAAGCGTCCTGGGGGCTCTAGAAGGGTCTGGGGGCTTTTAGAAGGGTCCTGGGGGGTTCTAGAAGGGTCTGGGTGCTTTTATAGTGTCCTGGGGGTCTGTAGAAGGGTCTGGGTGCTTTTAGAAGGGTCCTGTGGGGCTCTAGACGGATCTGGCGGCTTTCAGAAGGGTCGTGGGGGCCTCTAGAAGGGTCTAGGGGCTTTTAGAAGGGTCCGGGGGAGCTCTAGAAGGGTCTGGGAGCTTTTAGAAGGGTCCTGGGGTGCTCTAGAAGGGTCTGGGGTCTTTTAGAAGGGTCCTAGTGTGCTCTAGAAGGTACGGGGGGGCTTAAGAGGGGCCCTGGGGCCTCTAAAAGGGTCTGGTGTCTTTTAGAAGGGTCCTGGGGGGCTCTATAAGGGTCTGGAGGATTTTAAAAGGGTCCGGGGGGGCTCTAGAATTGTCTGGGGGCTTTTAGAAGGGTCCTGGGTTGCTCTAGAAGACTCTGGGGGCTTTTATAGGGTCCTGGGGGTCTGTAGAAGGGTCTGGGGGCTTTCAGAAGGGTCCTGGGGGACTCTAGAAGGGTCTGGGTGCTTTTAGAAGGGTACAGGGGGGCTCTAGAAGGGTCTGGGTGCTTTTAGAATGGTCCTGGGATGCTCTAGAAGGGTCTGGGGGTTTTAGAAGAATCCGGGGAGGGTCTAGATTAGTCTGGGGGCTTTTAGAAGGGTCTTTGGGTGCTCTAGAAGGGTCTGGGTTCTTTTAGAAAGGTCCTGGGGTGCTCTAAAAGGGTCTGGGGGCTTTTAGAATGATCCGGGGAGGGTCTAGAATGGTCTGGGGGCTTTTAGAATGGTCCTGGGCGGCTCTAGAAGGGTCTGGGTGCTTTTAGAAGGGTCCTGTGGGGCTCTAGAAGGGTCTGGGGCTTTCAGAAGGGTTCTGGGGGCCTCTAGAAGGGTCTAGGGGCTTTTAGAAAGGTCCGGGGGGGCTCTGGAAGGGTCTGGGGGCTTTTAGATGGGTTCTGGGTTGATCTGGAAGGGTCTGGGGACTTTTAGAAGGGTCCTGGGCTGCTCTAGAAGGGACGGGGTGCCTTAAGAGGGGCCCTGGGAGGCTCTAGAATGGTCTGGGGCCTTTTAGAATGGTCCTGGGGATCTCTAGAAGTGTCTGGGGGCTTTTAGAATTATCCGGAGAGGATCTAGAAGTTTCTGCGGCCTTTTAGAAGGGTCCTGGGGGGCTCTAGAAGGGTCTGGGGGCTTTTAGAAAGGTCGTGGCGTGCTCTAGAATGGTCTGGGGGCCTTAAGATGGGCCCTGGGTACATCTAGAAGGGTCTGGGGGCTTTTAGAATGGTCCTGGGGGGCTCTAGATGGGTCTGGGGGCTTTTAGAAGGGTCCTGGGGGGCTCTAGAAGGGTCTGGGGGCTTTTAGAAGGGTCCTGGGAGGATCTGGAAGGGTATGGGGGCTTTTAGAAGGATCCGGGGAGGGTCTAGAAGGGTCTGTGGGCTTTTAGAAAGGTCCTGGTTGCCTCTAGAAGGGTCTCGGGACTTTTAGAAGGGTCCTGGGTGTCTCTAGAAGGGTCTGGGGTCTTTTAGAATGGTCCTGGGTGGCTCTAGAAGGGTCTGGGGGCTTTTAGAATGATCCGGGGACGGTCTAGAAGGGTCTTTATGCTTTTTGAAGGATCCTAGGGTGCTCTAGAAGGGTCTGGGGCCTTTAAGAAGGGTCCTGGGGGGCTCTAGAAGGGTCTGGGGGCATTTAGGATGGTCCTGGGAGGCTCTAGAAGGGTCTGGGGGCTTTTAGAAGGGTCCTGGGGTTCTCTAGAAGGGTCTGGTTGCTTTTAGAAGGGTACTGGGAGGCTCTAGAAGGGTCGGGGTGCTTTTATAAGGGTCCGGGGAGCCTCTAGAAGGGTCTGGGTGATTTTAGAAAGGGCCTGGGGGGCTCTAGAAGGATCTGGGGGCTTTTAGAAGGGTCCGGGGGGGGTCTAGAAGGTTCTGGGGACTTTCAGAAGGGTCCTGGGGGCCTCTAGAAGGGTCTAGGGGCTTTTAGAAGGGTCCGGGGGGGCTCTAGAAGGGTCTGGGGGCCTTTAGAAGGGTCCTGGCGTGCTCTAGAAGGGTCTGGGGGCTTTTAGAAGGGTCCTGGGATGCTCTAGAAGGGACGGGGCTGCTTAAGAGGGGCCCTGGGGCCTCTAGAAGGGTCTGGGGGCTTTTAGAAGTGTCCTGGGGGGCTCTAGAAGGGTCTGGGGCCTTTTCAAAGGAACCTGAACGTCTCCAGAAGGGTCTGGGGGCTTTTGGAAGGGTCCTTGGGGGCTCTAGAATGGTCTGGGTCCTTTGCACTTAGCTGGCAGGGGAGACACCCTGATCAAGCAGGTGCTTTTCCCAGGCCAGGCTCATCCTTTGCACTCCGGGTGTGCTGAGCCCTGCGAATTCCCCAAATGTGCAAAATTAAAATTTTTGCTCTAGAAGCACCCAGACCCTTCTAGAGCCCCCCAGGAACCTTCTAAAAGCACCCAGACACTTTTAGAGCCCCCAGTGTGCTTCTCAAAGCCCCCGGACTTTCTAGAGCCCCCCCAAACCTTATAAAGGCCCCCAAAATCTTATAAAGCCCCCCAGGCCCTACTAAACCCCCTTAGGACCCTTCTACAATACCCTAGACCCTTCTAGAGCCACCGAGGACCCTTCTAAAAGACACCAAACCCTTCCGGAGCCCCTTAGGAACCTTTTTAGAGACCCTAGACCCTCCTAGATCCTTCAAGGACTCTTCTAAAAGCCCCCAGATACTTCTAGGGGTTAGAGGCAGGGTTAGGGTTAGGGTTAGGGTTAGGGTTAGGGTTAGGGTTAGGGTTAGGGTTATAGTTAGAGTTAGGGTTAGGGTTAGGGTTAGGGTTAGGGTTAGGGTTAGGGTTAGGGTTAGGGTTATAGTTAGAGTTAGGGTTAGGGTTAGGGTTAGAGTTAGGATTAGGGTTAGGGTTAGGGTTAGGGTTAGAGTTAGGGTTAGGGTTAGGGTTAGGGTTAGGGTTAGGTTTAGGGTAAGGGTTAGGGTTAGGGTTAGGGTTAGGGTTAGGGTTAGGGTTAGGGTTAGGGTTAGGGTAAGGGTTAGGGTTAGGGTTAGGGTTAGAGTTAGGGTTAGGGTTAGGGTTAGGGTTAGGGTTAGGGTTAGGGTTAGGGTTAGGGTTAGGGTTTGGGTTTGTGTTAGAGTTAGGGTTAGAGTAAGAGTTAGGGTTAGGGATAGGGTTAGGAACCTTTTTTAGCCCTACAAGACCCATCTAAAAGCACTCAGACCATTCAACATCCCCTCAGGACCCTCCTAACTGTCCCCAGATCCTTCTAGAGCCCACCAGGACCCTTCTAAAAGACCCAGACCCCTCTAGAGCCCCCCAAGACCATTCTAAAAGCCCCCAGACCCTTCTACATCCCCACAGAACCCTTCTAAAAGCCCCCAGACCCTTCTAGAGCCACCCAGGTCCCTTCTAAAAGCACCCAGACCTTTCTAGATGCACCCAGGACCCTTCTGAAAGCACCCAGACCCTTCTAGACCATCCCCGGATCATTCTAAAAGCACCCAGACCCATCTAGAGCCCACCAGGACTCTTCTAAAACCCTCCAGACCCTTCTAGAGGCCCCCAGGACCCTTCTGAATGCCCCCAGACCCTTCTAGACCCCCCAGGACCCTTCTAAAAGCCTCCAGACCCTTCTAGAGCTCCCCAGGACCCTTCTAAATGCACCCAGACATTTCTAGCGCCCCCCAGGACCCTTCTAAAAGCCCCCAGACCCATCTAGAGCTCCCCAGGACCCTTCTAAAAGCCCCCAGACCCTTCTAGAGCCTCCCAGGACCATTCTAAAAGCCCCCAGACAATTCTAGAGCTCCCCAGGACCCTTCTAAAATCCCCCAGACCCTTCTAGAGGACCCCAGTGCCCCTCTAATGTTCCCCAGACCCTTCTAGACCCCCCAAGGACCCTTCTAAAAGCCCCCAGAGCCTTGTAGATGCCCCCAGGACCCTTCTATAAGCAACCACACCCTTCTAGAGCCCCCCAGGAAGCTTCTAAAAGCCCCCAGACCATTCTAGAGCCACCCAGAACCCTTCTAAAAGCTCCCAAACCCTTCTAGAGGCCCCCAAAATCCTTCTAAAAGCCCCCAGACCCTTCTAGAGCCCCCCGGGACCCTTCTAAATGCCCCCAGACCATTCTAGAGCCACCCAGGACATTTCTAAAAGCACCCAGACCCTTCTAGAGCCCACCAGGACCCTTCTAAAAGCAACCAGACCATTCTAGAGCCACCCAGGGCCCTTCTAAAAACACCCAGACACTTCTAGAGCCTCCCAGGACCCTTCTAAAAATCCTCAGACCCATCTAGAGGCCCCCAGGACCCTTCTAAAAGTCCCCAGAGCCATCTAGATGCCCCCAGGACCCTTCTAAAAGCACTCACACTCTTCTAAAGCCACCCAGGACTCTTCTAAAAGCCCCCAGAGCATTCTAGAGCCCCGCAGGACCATTCTAAAAGCCCCCAGACCCTTCTAAAGACCCCCAGGACCCTTCTAAAAGCACCCAGACCCTTCTAGAGCCTCCCAGGACCCTTCTAAAAGAACCCAGACGCTTCTAGATCACCACAGGACCCTTCTAAAAGCCCCCAGACCCTTCTAGACCCTCCCCGAATCCTTCTAAAACACCCAGACCCTTCTAGAGCCTCCCAGGACCCTTCTAATATCCCGCAGACATTTCTAGAGGCCCCCAGGACCCTTCTAAGAGCACCCAGACCATTCTAGATCCCCCCAGGACCCTTCTAAAAGCCCCCAGACCCTTCTAGAGACCCGCAGGACCCTTCTAAAAGCCCCCAGACCATTCTAGATTCTCCCAGGACCCTTCTAAAAGCCCCCAGACACTTCTAGATCTCCCCAGGACCCTTCTAAAATCCCCCAGACCTTTCTAGAGGCCACCAGGGCTTCTCTAATGGTCCCCAGACCCTTCTAGAGCCCCCAAGGACCCTTCTAAAAGGACCCAGAGCCTTCTAGACCCTCCCCGGATCCTTCTAATAGACCCCAGAACCTTCTAGAGCCACGCAGGACCCTTCTAAAAGCACCCAGACCTTTCTAGAGGCCCCCTGGACCCTTCAAAAAGCCCCCAGACCCTTCTAGAGCCTCCCAGGGCCATTCTAAAAGCACCCAGACCCTTCTAGATCCTCCCAGGACCGTTCTAAAAGCACCCAGACCCTTCTAGAGCCCCCCAGGACATTTCTAAATGCCCCCAGACCCTTCTAGAGCCCCACAGGACCCTTCTAAAAGCACCCATACCCTTCTAGAGACCCCCAGGACACTTCTAAAAGCACCCAGACCCTTCTAGAGCACCCTAGGACCCTTCTCAAAGACCCCAGACCCTTCTAGATTCCTCCAGGACCCTTCTAAAAGCACCCAGACCCTTCTAGAGCCCCCCAGGACCCTTCTAAAAGTGTCCTGGGGGGCTCTAGAAGGGTCTGGAAGTTTTGAGAAGGGTCCTGGGGGGCTCTAGAAGGGTCTGGGGGCTTTTAGAAGGGTCCTGGGATCCTCTAGAAGGGTCTCGGGTCTTTTAGAAGGATCCGGGGAGGGTCTAGAAGGGTCTGGGGGCTTTTAGAAGGGTCTTGGGAGCCTCTAGAAGGGTCTGGGGCCTTTTCAAAGGAACCTGAACGTCTCCAGAAGGGTCTGGGGGCTTTTGGAAGGGTCCTTGGGGGCTCTAGAATGGTCTGGGTCCTTTGCACTTAGCTGGCAGGGGAGACACCCTGATCAAGCAGGTGCTTTTCCCAGGCCAGGCTCATCCTTTGCACTCCGGGTGTGCTGAGCCCTGCGAATTCCCCAAATGTGCAAAATTAAAATTTTTGCTCTAGAAGCACCCAGACCCTTCTAGAGCCCCCCAGGAACCTTCTAAAAGCACCCAGACACTTTTAGAGCCCCCAGTGTGCTTCTCAAAGCCCCCGGACATTCTAGAGCCCCCCAAAACCTTATAAAGGCCCCCAAAATCTTATAAAGCCCCCCAGGCCCTACTAAACCCCCTTAGGACCCTTCTACAATACCCTAGACCCTTCTAGAGCCACCGAGGACCCTTCTAAAAGACACCAAACCCTTCCGGAGCCCCTTAGGAACCTTTTTAGAGACCCTAGACCCTCCTAGATCCTTCAAGGACTCTTCTAAAAGCCCCCAGATACTTCTAGGGGTTAGAGGCAGGGTTAGGGTTAGGGTTAGGGTTAGGGTTAGGGTTAGGGTTAGGGTTAGGGTTATAGTTAGAGTTAGGGTTAGGGTTAGGGTTAGGGTTAGGGTTAGGGTTATAGTTAGAGTTAGGGTTAGGGTTAGGGTTAGAGTTAGGATTAGGGTTAGGGTTAGGGTTAGGGTTAGAGTTAGGGTTAGGGTTAGGGTTAGGGTTAGGGTTAGGGTTAGGGTTAGGGTTAGGGTTAGGGTAAGGGTTAGGGTTAGGGTTAGTGTTAGGGTTAGGGTTAGGGTTAAGGTTAGGGTTAGGGTTAGGGTTAGGGTTAGGGTTAGGGTTAGGGTTAGGGTTAGGTTTAGGGTTAGGGTTAGGGTTATGATTAGAGTTAGGGTTAGGGTTAGGGTTAGGGTTTGGGTTTGTGTTAGAGTTAGGATTAGAGTAAGAGTTAGGGTTAGGGATAGGGTTAGGAACCTTTTTTAGCCCTACAAGACCCATCTAAAAGCACTCAGACCATTCAACATCCCCTCAGGACCCTCCTAACTGTCCCCAGATCCTTCTAGAGCCCACCAGGACCCTTCTAAAAGACCCAGACCCCTCTAGAGCCCCCCAAGACCATTCTAAAAGCCCCCAGACCCTTCTACATCCCCACAGAACCCTTCTAAAAGCCCCCAGACCCTTCTAGAGCCACCCAGGTCCCTTCTAAAAGCACCCAGACCTTTCTAGATGCACGCAGGACCCTTCTGAAAGCACCCAGACCCTTCTAGACCATCCCCGGATCATTCTAAAAGAACCCAGACCCATCTAGAGCCCACCAGGACTCTTCTAAAACCCTCCAGACCCTTCTAGAGGCCCCCAGGACCCTTCTGAATGCCCCCAGACCCTTCTAGACCCCCCAGGACCCTTCTAAAAGCCTACAGACCCTTCTAGAGCTCCCCAGGACCCTTCTAAATGCACCCAGACATTTCTAGCGCCCCCCAGGACCCTTCTAAAAGCCCCCAGACCCATCTAGAGCTCCCCAGGACCCTTCTAAAAGCGCCCAGACCCTTCTAGAGCCCCCCAGGACCCTTCTAAAAGCACCCAGACCCTTCGAGAGCCCCACAGGACCCTTCTAAAAGCCACCAGACCCTTCTAGACCCTCCCCGAATCCTTCTAAAAGCACTCAGACCCTTCTAGAGACACGCAGGACCCTTCTAAAAGCCCCCAGACCCTTCTAGAGCCTCCCAGGACCATTCTAAAAGCCCCCAGACAATTCTAGAGGTCCCCAGGACCATTCTAAAATCCCCCAGACCCTTCTAGAGGACCCCAGTGCCCCTCTAATGTTCCCCAGACCCTTCTAGAGCCCCCAAGGACCCTTCTAAAAGCCCCCAGAGCCTTGTAGATGCCCCCAGGACCCTTCTATAAGCAACCACACCCTTCTAGAGCCCCCCAGGACGCTTCTAAAAGCCCCCAGACCATTCTAGAGCCACCCAGAACCCTTCTAAAAGCTCCCAAACCCTTCTAGAGGCCCCCAAAATCCTTCTAAAAGCCCCCAGACCCTTCTAGAGCCCCCCGGGACCCTTCTAAATGCCCCCAGACCATTCTAGAGCCACCCAGGACATTTCTAAAAGCACCCAGACCCTTCTAGAGCCCACCAGGACCCTTCTAAAAGCAACCAGACCATTCTAGAGCCACCCAGGGCCCTTCTAAAATCACCCAGACACTTCTAGAGCCTCCCAGGACCCTTCTAAAAATCCTCAGACCCATCTAGAGGCCCCCAGGACCCTTCTAAAAGTCCCCAGAGCCATCTAGATGCCCCCAGGACCCTTCTAAAAGCACTCACACTCTTCTAAAGCCACCCAGGACTCTTCTAAAAGCCCCCAGAGCATTCTAGAGCCCCGCAGGACCATTCTAAAAGCCCCCAGACCCTTCTAAAGACCCCCAGGACCCTTCAAAAAGCACCCAGACCCTTCTAGAGCCTCCCAGGACCCTTCTAAAAGAACCCAGACGCTTCTAGATCACCACAGGACCCTTCTAAAAGCCCCCAGACCCTTCTAGACCCTCCCCGAATCCTTCTAAAACACCCAGACCCTTCTAGAGCCTCCCAGGACCCTTCTAATATCCCGCAGACATTTCTAGAGGCCCCCAGGACCCTTCTAAGAGCACCCAGACCATTCTAGATCCCCCCAGGACCCTTCTAAAAGCCCCCAGACCCTTCTAGAGACCCGCAGGACCCTTCTAAAAGCCCCCAGACCATTCTAGATTCTCCCAGGACCCTTCTAAAAGCCCCCAGACACTTCTAGATCTCCCCAGGACCCTTCTAAAATCCCCCAGACCTATCTAGAGGCCACCAGGGCTTCTCTAATGGTCCCCAGACCCTTCTAGAGCCCCCAAGGACCCTTCTAAAAGGACCCAGAGCCTTCTAGACCCTCCCCGGATCCTTCTAATAGACCCCAGACCCTTCTAGAGTCACGCAGGACCCTTCTAAAAGCACCCAGACCTTTCTAGAGGCCCCCTGGACCCTTCAAAAAGCCCCCAGACCCTTCTAGAGCCTCCCAGGGCCATTCTAAAAGCACCCAGACCCTTCTAGATCCTCCCAGGACCGTTCTAAAAGCACCCAGACCCTTCTAGAGCCCCCCAGGACCTTTCTAAATGCCCCCAGACCCTTCTAGAGCCCCACAGGACCCTTCTAAAAGCACCCATACCCTTCTAGAGACCCCCAGGACACTTCTAAAAGCACCCAGACCCTTCTAGAGCCCACTAGGACCCTTCTCAAAGACCCCAGACCATTCTAGATTCCTCCAGGACCCTTCTAAAAGCACCCAGACCCTTCTAGAGACCCGCAGGACACTTCTAAAAGCACCCAGACCCTTCTATATTCACCCAGGACCCTTCAAAAAGAACCCAGACCCTTCTAGAGCTCCCCAGGACCCTTCTAAAAGCCCCCAGAGCCTTCTAGACCCTCCCCGGATCCTTCTAATAGCACCCAGACCCTTCTAGAGCCCCCCAGGACCCTTTTAAAATCCCTCAGACACTTCTAGAGGCCCCCAGGACCCTTCTAAAATATCCCAGAGCCTTCAAGATGCCCCCAGGACAATTCTAAAAGACCTCACACCCTTCTAGAGCAACCCAGGAACCTTCTAAAAGCCCCCAGACCCTTCTAGAGACCCGCAGGACCCTTCTAATAGCACTCAGACCCTTCTAGAGTCTACCAGGACCCTTCTAAAAGCACCCAGACCTTTCTAGAGCTCCCCAGGACCATTCTAAACTCCCCCAGACCCTTCCAGAGCCCCCCAGGACGCTTCTAAATGCCCCCAGACCCATCTAGAGCACCCCAGGACTCTTCTAAAAGCCTCCAGTCCCTTCTAGAGGCCCCCAGGACCCTTCTGAATGCCCCCAGACCCTTCTAGAGCCCCCCAGGACTCTTCTAAAAGACCCCAGACCATTCCAGAGGCCCTCAGGACCCTTCTGAAAGCGCCCAGACCCTTCTAGAGCAACCCAGGACCCTTCTAAATGCACCCAGACACTTCTAGCGCCACCCAGGACCCTTCTAAAAGCCCCCAGACCCTTCTAGCGCTCCCCAGGACCCTTCTAAAAGTCCCCAGACACTTCTAGACCCCCCAGGACCCTTCTAAAAGCACCCAGACCCATCTAGAGCCCCCCAGGACACTTCTAACAGCCCCCAGACCATTCTAGACCCACCCCGAATCCTTCTAAAAGCGCCCAGACCATTCTAGAACCTCCCAGGACCCTTCTAAAAGGCCGCAGACACTTCTAGAGGACCCCAGGACCCTTCTAAAAGCCCCCAGAGCCTTCTAGATGCCCCCAGGACCCTTCTAAAAGACCTCACACCCTTTAGAGCCCCCCAGGACCCTTCTAAAAGACCCCAGACCCTTCTAGAGGCCCCGCAGGACCCTTCTAAAAGCCCCCAGACCCTTCTAGAGCCCCCCAGGACCCTTCTAAAAGTACCCAGACCATTCTAGAGCCCCCTAGGACTCTTCTTAAAGCCCCCAGACCCTTCTAGAGAATCCCAGGTCCACTCTAAAAGCACCCAGACTCTTCTAGAGCCCCCCAGGACCCTTCTAAAAGCCCCCAGACCCTTCTAGACCCTACCCGGATCCTTCTAAAAGCACCCAGACCCTTCTAGAGCCTCCCACAACCCTTCTAAAATCCCTCAGATCTTTCTATAGCCCCCCAGGACCCTTATAAAAGCACCCAGAGCCATCTAGATGCCCACAGGACCCTTCTAAAAGCCTCCAGACCATTCTAGAACCCCCCAGGACCCTTCTAACAGCCCCCAGACCATTCTAGATCCTCCCCGTATCCTTCTAAAAGACCCCAGACCATTCTAGAGGCCACCAGGACCCTTCTAAAAGCCGCCAGACCCTTCTAGATCCTCCCCGGATCCTTCTAAAATCCTCCAGACCTTTGTAGAGCCTCCCAGGGCCCTTTTAAAAGTCCCCAGACCATTCTAGAGACCCCCAGGACCCTTCTAAAAGCACCCAGACGCTTCTAGACCCTCCCCGAATCCTTCTTAAAGCACCCAGACCCTTCTAGAGCCTCCCAGGTCCCTTCTAATATCCCGCAGACACTTCTAGAGGCCCCCAGGACCCTTATAAAAGCACCCAGAGCATTCTAGATGACCCAGGACCCTTCTAAAAGACCTAACACCCTTCTAGAGCCCCCCAGGACCCTTCTAAGAGCCCCCAGACCCTTCTAGATCCCCTCAGGACCCTTCTAAAAGCTCCCAGACCCTTCTAGAGCCCTCCAGTACCCTTCTAAAAGAACCCAGACCCTTCTAGAGACCCGCAGGACCCGTCTAAAAGCCCCCAGACATTTCTAGAGGACACCAGGACCCTTCTAAAAGCCCCCAGACCTTTCTAAAGCTCCCCAGGACCCTTCTAAAATCCCTCATACCCTTCTAGAGTCCCCCAGGGCTCCTCTAATGGTCCCCAGACCCTTCTAGAGCAACCAAGGACCATTCTAAAAGCCCCCAGACCCTTCTAGAGGCACCCAGGACCCTTCTAAAAGCACCCAGACCCTTCTAGAGGCCCCCAGTACCCTTCAGAAAGCACCCAGACCCTTCTAGAGCCCCGCAGGACCCTTCTAAAAGCCGCCAGACCCTCCTAGAGCCTCCCCGGATCCTTCTAAAATCCTCCAGACATTTGTAGAGCCCGCCAGGACCCTTCTAAAAGCTCCCAGACCTTTCTAGACCATCCCCGGATCCTTCTAAAATACTCCAGACATTTTTAGAGCCCCCCAGGACCCTTCTAAAAGCCCCCAGACCCTTCTAGACCATCCCCGGATCCTTCTAAAAGCTCCCAGACCCATCTAGAGCACCCCAGGACTCTTCTAAAAGCCTCCAGACCCTTCTAGAGGCCACCAGGACCCTTCTGAAAGCAGCAAACCCTTCTAGAGCTCCCCAGGAACCTTCTAAATACACCCAGACACTTCTAGCGCCTCCCAGGACCCTTCTAAAAGCCCCCAGACCCTTCTAGAGCTCCCCAGGACCCTTCTAAAAGCCCCCAGACCCTTCTAGATCCCCCCAGGACCCTTCTAAAAGCACCCAGACCCTTCTAGAGCCACACAGGACCCTTCTAAAAGCCACCAGACCCTTCTAGAACCTCCCCGAATCATTCTAAAAGCACCCAGACCCTTCTAGAGCCTCCCAGGTCCCTTCTAACATCCCTCAGACATCTCTAGAGGCCCCCAGGACCCTTCTAAAAGCCCCCAGAACCTTCTAGATGCCCCCAGGACCCTTCTAAAAGCCCTCACACCCTTCTAGAGCACCCCAGGACCCTTCTAAAAGGCCCCAGACCCTTATAGAGCCGCCCAGGACTCTTCTAAAAGCCCCCAGACCCTTCTAGAGACCCGCAGGACCCTTCTAAACGCCCCCAGACCCTTCTAGAGTCTACCAGGACCCTTCAAAAAGCCCCAGACCCTTCTAGAGCTGCCCAGGACCCTTCTAAACTCCCCCAGACCCTTCTAGAGGCCCCCAGGGCTCCTCTAATGGTCCCCAGACCATTCTAGAGCCCCCAAAGACCCTTCTAAAAGCCTCCAGACCCTTCTAGAGACAGGCAGGACCCTTCTAAAAGACCCCAGACCCTTCTAGAGCCTCCCAGGACCCTTCTAAAAGCCCCCAGACAATTCTAGAGCTCCCCAGGACCCTTCTAAAATCTCCCAGACCCTTCTAGAGGACCCCAGTGCCCCTCTAATGGTCCCCAGACCCTTCTATAGCCCCCAAGGACCCTTCTAAAAGCCCCCAGACCCTTCTAGACCCTCCCAGGATCCTTCTAATAGTCCCAGACCCTTCTAGAGCCCCCCAGGACCCTTCTAAAAGCCCCCAGACCCTTCTAGAGCCTCCACGGACCCTTCTGAAAGCCCCCGGACCCTTCCAGAGCCCCCCAGGACCCATCTAAAGCCCCCAGACCCTTCTACTGCCCCACAGGACCATTCTAAATGACCCCAGATCCTTCTAGAGCCACCCAGGACCCTTCTAAAAGCACCTAGACCCTTCTAGAGGCCCCCAGGACCCTTCTAAAAGCCCCCAGACCTTTCTAGAGGCCCCCTGGACCCTTCAAAAAGACCCCAGACCCTTCTAGAGCCTCCCAGGACCATTCTAAAAGCACCCAGACACTTCTAGAGCCTCCCAGGACCCTTCTAAAAGCACCCAGACCCTTCTAGAGCCCCCCAGGACCATTCTAAAAGCCCCCAGACCCTTCTAGAGACTCGCAGGACCCTTCTAAAAGCCCCCAGACCCTTCTAGAGACCCTACAGGACCCTTCTAAAAGCCCTCAGACCCTTCTAGCGTCTCCCAGGACCCTTCTAAAAGCTCCCAGACCCTTCTAGAGCAACCCAGGACCCTTCTAAAAACACCCAGACCCTTCTAGAGCCCCCTAGGACCCTTCTCAAAGACCCCAGAGCCTTCTAGAGTCCTCCAGGGCCCTTCTAAAAGCCCCCAGACCATTCTAGAGACACGCAGGACCCTTCTAAAAGCACCCACACCCTTCTAGATTCCCCCAGGACCCTTGTAAAAGCCCCCAGACCCTTCTAGAGCTCCTCAGGACCCTTCTAAAATCCCCCAGACCCTTCTAGAGGACCCCAGGGCTCCTCTAATGGTCCCCAGACCATTCTAGAGCCACCAAGGACCCTTCTAAATGCCCCCAGAGCCTTCTAGACCCTCCCCGGATCCTTCTAATAGCCCCCAGACCCTTCTAGAGCCCCCCAGGACCCTTCTAAAAGCCCCCGGACCCTTCTAGAGCCCCCCAGGACCAATCTAAAAGCCCCCAGACCCTTCTACAGCCCCACAGGACCCTTCTAAAAGCCCCCAGACCCTTCTAGAGCCACCCAGGACCTTTCTGAAAGCACCCAGACCCTTCTAGAGGCCCCCAGGACCCTTCTGAAAGCACCCAGACCCTTCTAGAGCTCCCAAGGACCCTTCTAAAAGCCGCCAGACACTTCTAGAGGCTCCCCGGATCCTTCTAAAATCCTCCAGACATTTGTAGAGCCCCCCAGGACCCTTCTAAAAGCACCCAGACACTTCTAGACCATCCCCGGATCCTTCTAAAACCACCCAGACCCATATGGATCCTCCCAGGACATTTCTAAAAGACCCAGACCATTCTAGATGACCCAAGACCCTTCTAAAAGCCCCCAGACCCTTCTAGAGGCCCCCAGGACCCTTCTAAAAGCACCCAGACCCTTCCAGAGCCCCACAGGACCCTTCTAAAAGCCCCCAGACCCTTCTAGACCCTGCCCGAATCCTTCTAAAAGCAACCAGACCCTTCTAGAGCCTCCCAGGACCCTTTTAAAATCCCTCAGACACTTCTAGAGGCCCCCAGGACCCTTCTAAAAGACCTCACACACTTCTAGAGCCCCCCAGGACCATTCTAAAAGAACCCAGACCCTTCTAGAGACCCGAAGGACCCTTCTAAAAGCACTCAGACCCTTCTAGAGTCTCCCAGGACCATTCTAAAAGCACACAGACCCTTCTAGAGCTCCCCAGGACCTATCTAAACTCCCGCAGACCCTTCTAGAGCCCCCCAGGACCCTTCTAAAAGACCCCAGACCCTTCTAGAACCCCCCAGGACCCTTATAAAACCCCCCAGACCGTTCTAGACCCTCCTCGGATCCTTCTAAAAGCCCCCACACCCTTCTAGAGCCACCCAGGACCCTTCTAAAAGCCCCCAGACCCTTCTAGAGCAACCCAGGACCCTTCTAAAAGCCCCCAGACCCTTCTAGAGATTCCACGTATCCTTCTAAAAGCATCCAGACCCTTCTAGAGCCCCCCAGGACCCTTCTAAATGCCCCCAGACCAATCTAGAGCCCCCCAGGACTCTTCTAAAAACATCCAGTACCTTCTAGAGGCCACCAGGACCGTTCTGAATGCCCCCAGACCATTCTAGAGCCCATCAGGACCATTCTAAAAGCCTCCAGACCCTTCTACATGCCCTAAGGACCCTTCTGAAAGCCCCAGACCCTTCTAGAGCTCCCCAGGACTCTTCTAAAAAGCCCCAGACCTTTCTAGAGCCCCCCAGGACCCGTCTAAAAGACCCCAGACCCTTCTAGAGCTCCACAGGACCCTTCTAAAAGCCCCAGACCCTTCTAGACCCTCCCCGGATCCTTCAAAAAGCACCCAGACCCTTATAGAGCCTCCCCAGGACCCTTCTAAAATACCCCAGACCCTTCTAGAGGCCACCAGGGCCCCTCTAGTGGTCCCCAGACCCTTCTAGGGCCCCCAAGGACCATTCTAAAAGCCGCCAGACCCTTCTAGAGGCCCCTAGGGCCCCTCTAATGATCCCCAGACCCTTCTAGAGCCCCAAGGACCCTTCTAAAATCCCCCAGACCCTTCTAGAGACCCGCAGGACCCTTCTAAATGCCCCCAGACCTTTCTAGAGGCCCCCAGGATCCTTTTAAAATCCCCCAGACCCTTCTAGAGCCCCCCAGGACACTTCGAAATGCCCCCAGACCCTTCTAGAGCCCCCCAGGACCCTTCTAAAAGCCCCCAGACCCTTCTAAAGCCTCCCAGGACCCTTCTGAAAGCCCCCAGACCCATCTAGATGCGCCCAGGACCCTTCTAAAAGAACCCAGACCATTCTAGAGCCCCCCAGGACTCTTCTAAAAGCTCCCAGAACCTTCTAGAGAAGTCCAGGGCCCCTCTAAAAGCACCCAGACCCTTCTAGAGCTCCCCAGGACCCTTCTAAAATCCCTCAGACCCTTCTAGAGCCCCCCAGGATCCTTCTAAAATCTCCCAGACCCTTCTAGAACCCGCCAGGACCCTTCTAAAACCACCCAGACCGTTCTAGACCCTCCCCGGATCCTTCTAAAAGCACCCAGACCCTTCTAGAACCTGCCAGGACCCTTCTAAAATCCATCAGACCCTTCCAGAGCCTCCCAGGACCCTTCTAAAAGCCTCCAGATCCTTCTAGAGACCCGCAGGACCCTTCTAAAAGCCCCCAGACCCTTCTAGAAATTCCACGTATCCTTCTAAAAGCCCCCAGACCCTTCTAGATCCCCCCAGGACCCTTCTAAATGCCCCCAGACCCATCTAGAGCCCCCCAGGACCCTTCTAAAAGCCTCCAGTCCCTTCTAGAGGCCACCAGGACCGTTCTGAATGCCCCTAGACCCTTCTAGAGCGCTCCAGGACCCTTCTAAAAGCCTCCAGACCCTTCTACATGCCCCCAAGACCCTTCTGAAAGCCCCCAGACCCTTCTAGAGACACGCAGGACCCTTCTAAATGCCCCCAGACCCTTCTAGAGCTCCACAGGACCCTTCTAAAAGCCCCAGAACCTTCTAGACCCTAACCGGATCATTCTAAAAGAACCCAGACCCTTCTAGAGCCTCCCCGGACCCTTCTACAACTCCTCAGACAATTCTAGAGGCCCCCAGGACCCTTCTAAAAGCACCCAGAGACTTCTAGATGCCCCAGGACCATTCTAAAAGCTCTCACACCCTTCTAGAGCCCCCCAGGACCCTTCTAAAAGAACCCAGACCCTTCTAGAGCCCCACAGGACCCTTCTAAAAGCCCCCAGACCCTTCTAGAGTCTCCCAGGACCCTTCTAAAATCCCCCAGACCCTTCTAGATCTCACCAGGACCCTTCTAAAATACCCCAGACCTTTCTAGAGGCACCCAGGGCCCCTCTAGTGGTCCCCAGACCCTTCTAGAGCCCCCAAGGACCATTCTAAAAGCCCCCAGACCCTTCTAGAGAACCGCAGGACCCTTCTAAATGCACCCAGACCCTTCTACATCCTACCAAGACCCTTCTAAAAGCCCCCAGACCCTTCTAGAGGCCCCTAGGGCCCCTCTAATGGTCCCCAGACCCTTCTAGAGACCCCAAGGACCCTTCTAAAAGCCCCCAGACCCTTCTAGAGACCCGCAGGACCTTTCTAAAACAACCCAGACCCTTGTTAGACCATCCCAGGACCCTTCTAATATCCCCCAGACCCTTCTAGAGCCCCAAAGGACCCTTCTAAAAGCCTCCAGACCCTTCTAGACCCTCCCCGGATCCTTCTAAATGCACCCAGACCCATCTAGAGCCCCCCAGGACCATTATAAAAGCCCCCAGAGCCTTCTAGATGCCCCCAGGACCCTTCTAAAAGACCCCACACCATTCTAGAGCCACACCGGAACCTTCTAAAAGCCTCCAGACCCTTCTAGAGCCCCCCAGGACCCTTCTAAAAGCCCCCAGACCCTTCTAGATGCCCCAGGACTCTTCTAAAAGCCGCCAGACCCTTCTAGGGGACCCCAGGACTCTTCTAAAAGCCCCCAGACCCTTCTAGAGGCCCCCTGGACCCTTCTAAAAGCCTCCAGACATTTATAGAGCCCCCCAGGACCCTTCTAAAAGCACCCAGACCCTTCTAGACCCTCTCCGGATCCTTCTAAAAGCACCCAGACCCATCTGGATCCTCACAGGACCCTTCTAAAAGACTCCAGACCCTTCTAGATGCGCCCAGGACCCTTATATAAGCCCCCAGACCCTTCTAGAGCCCCCCAGGACCCTTCTGAAAACCCCCAGACCCTTCTAGAGCCCACCAGGACCCTTCTAAAAGCCCCCAGACCCTTCTAGATCCCCCCAGGGCCCTTCTAAAAGCTTCCAGACCCTTCTAGAGGCCCCCAGGACCTTTCTGAATGCCCCCAGACCCTTCTAGAGCCCCCCAGGACCCTTCTAAAAGACTCCAGACCCTTCTACAGCCCCCCAGGACCCTTCTAAAAGCCCCCACACCCTTCTAGAGCTACCCAGGACCCTTCTAAAATCCCCCCGACCCTTCTAGAGCCCCCCAGGACACTTCTAAAAGCACCCAGACCCTTCTAGATTCCCGCAGGACCATTCTAAAAGCCCCCAGACCCTTCTAGAGCCTCCCAGGACCCTTCTAAAAGCCCCAAGACCCTTCTAGAGCTCTCCAGGACCCTTCTAATATCCCCCAGACCCTTCTAGATGCCCCCAAGGCCCCTCTAATGATACTCAGACCCTTCTAGAGCCCCCAAGGACGCTTCTAACAGTCCCCAGACCCTTCTAGAGACCCGCATGACAATTCTAAAAGCCCCCAGACCCTTCTAGAGCCTCCCGGGACCCTTCTAAAAGACCCCAGACCCTTCTAGAGCTCCCCAGGACCCTTCTAAAAGCACCCAGACCCTTCTAGAGCCCCCCAGGACCCTATAAAAGCCCCCAGACCCTTCTTGAGGCACCCAGGACCCTTCCAAAAGACCCCAGACCCTTCTAGAGCCACCCAAAGACCCTTCTCAAAGAACCCAGACCCTTCGAGAGCCCGCCAGGACACTTCTATAAGCCCCCAGACCCTTCTAGAGGACCCCAAGGCCCCTCTTAAGGACCCCCGTCTCTCCTAGAAGGGTCTCGGGGCTTTTAGAAGGGCCCTGGAGGGCTCTAGAATGGTCTGGGGGCTTTTAGAAGGGTCCTGGGGTTCTCTAGAAGGGTCTGGGGGCTTTTGAAAGTATCCTGGTGGCCTCTAGAATGGTGTGGGATATATCAGAGGGGTCCGGGGGTGCTCTAGAAGGGTCTGGGGGCTTTTAGAAGGGTCCTGGAAGGCTCTAGAAGGGTCTGGGGACTTTTAGAAGGGTCCTGGGGGCCTCTAGAAGGGTCTGGAGGCTTTTAGAGGGGTCCTGCGAGGCTCTAGAAGGGTCTGGGGGCTTTTAGAGGGGTCCTGCGAGGCTCTAGAAGGGTCTGGGGGCTTTTAGAATGATCCGGGGAGGGTCTAGAAGGGTCTGGGGGCCTTTATAAGGGTCCTGGGTGTCTCTAGAAGGGTCTGGGGGCTTTTAGAATGATCCGGGGAGGGTCTAGAAGAGTCTGGGGGCCTTTAGAATGGTCCTGGGGCTCTCTAGAAGGGTCTGGGTGCTTTTAGAAGGGTCCTGGGAGGCTCTAGAAGGGTTTAGGGGCATTTAGAATGGTCCTGGGTGGCTCTAGAAGGTTCTGGTTGCTTTTAGAAGGGTCCTGGGTGTCTCTAGAAAGGTCTGGGTACTTTTAGAATGGTCCTGGGGGGCTCTAGAAGGGTCTGGTGGATTTTAGAATGGTCCTGGGTGGATCTAGAAGGTTCTGGAGGCTTTCAGAAGGGTCATGGGGGTCTCTAGAATGGTCTGGGGGCTTTTAGAAGGGTCCTGGTTAGCTCTAGAAGGGTCTGGGTTCTTTTAGAAGGGTCCTGGGATGCTCTAGAAGGTTCTTGGGGCTTTCAGAAGGGTCCTGGGGGCCTCTATAAGGGTCTGGGTGCTTTTAGAAGGGTCCTGGGGGGCTCTAGAAGGGTCTTGGGGCTTTTAGAAGGGTTCTGGGGTGCTCTAAAAGGGTCTGGGGACTTTTAGAAGGGTCCTGGGGGGCTCTAGAAGGGTCTGTAGTCTTTTAGAAGGGTCCGGGGGCGATCTAGAAGTGTCTGGGGGCTTTTAGAAGGGTACTGGGGTCCTCTAGAAGGGTCTGAGGGCTTTAGAATGGTCCTGGGAGGCTCTAGAATGGTCTGGGGTTTTTTAGAAGGATCCGGGGAAAGTCTAGAAGGGTCTGGGGGCTTTTAGAAGGGTCCTGGGGACCTCTAGAAGGGTCTTGGGGCTTTTAGATGGGTCATAGGGGGCTCTAGAAGGGTCAGGGGTCTTTTAGAAGGGTCCTGGGGGGCTCTAGAAGGGTCTGGGGGCTTTTAGAATGATCCGGGGACGGTCTAGAAGGGTCTGGGTGCTTTTTGAAGGATCCTAGGGGGCTCTAGAAGGGTCTGGTGGCTTTTAGAAGGGTCCTGGGAGACTCTAGAATGGTCGGGGTGCATTTATAAGGGACCGGGGAGCCTCTAGAAGGGTCTGGGTGCTTTTAGAAAGGTCCTGGGGGGCTCTAGAAGTTTCTAGAGGCTTTTAGACGAGTCCTGGGGGCCTCTAGAAGGGTCTGGGGGCTTTTAGAAGTGTCCTGGGTTGATCTAGAATGGTCTGGGGGCTTGTAGAAGGGTCCTGGGGGGCTCTAGAAGGGTCCGGGGGCTTGTAGAATGGTCCTGGGAGGCTCTAGAAGGGTCTGGGGGCTTTTAGAAGGGTCCTGGGGGCCTCTAGAAGGGTCTGGGGGCTTTTAGAAGGGTCCTTGGTGGCTCTAGAAGGGTCTGGGGGCTTGTAGAAAGGTCCTGGTAGGCTCTAGAAGGGTCTGGGTGCTTTCAGATAGGTTCAGGGGGCCTCTAGAATGGTCTGGAGGCTTTTAGAAGGGTCCGGGGGGGCTCTAGAATGGTCTGGGGGCTTTTAGACGGGTCCTGGCGTGCTCTAGAAAGGTCTGGGTCTTTTAGAAAGGTTCTGGGGTGCTCTAGAAGGGACGGGGTGCCTTAAGATGAGGCCTGGGGGGCTCTAGAAGGGTCTGGGGGCTTTTAGATCTGTCCTGGGATGCTCTAGAAGGGTCTGGGTGCTTTTAGAATGCTCCTGGCTGTCTCTAGAAATGTCTGGGTTCTTTTAGTAGGATCCGGGGAGTGTCTAGAAGTGTCTGCGGCCTTTCAAAAGGGTCCTGGGGGCGTCTAGAAGGGTCTGGGGGCTTTTAGAAGGGTCCTGGGGTTCTCTAGAAGGGTCTGGGTGCTTTTAGAAGGGTCCTGGGGCCCTCTAGAAGGGTCTGAGTGCTTTTAGAAGGGTCATGGGGGTCTCTAGAAGGGTCTGGGGGCTTTTAGAATGATCCGGGGAGGGTCTAGAAGGTTCTGGGGGCTTTTAGAAGGGTCCTGGGGGGCTCTAGAAGGGTCTGGGGGCTTTTAGAAGGGTCCCGGGGTTCTCTAGAAGGGTCTGGGGGCATTTAGAAGTATCCTGGGGGCCTCTAGAAGGGTCTGGGATCTATTAGAGTGGTCCGGGGGGGGTTTGGAAGGGTCTGGGGGTTTTTAGAAGGCTCATGGGAGGCTCTAGAAGGGTCTGGGGGCTTTTAGAAGGTTCCTGGGGTTCTCTAGAAGGGTCTGGGGACTTATAGAAGGGTCCTGGGGGCCTCTAGAAGGGTCTGAGAACTATTAGAGTGGTTCTGGGGGGTTCTAGAAGCGTCTGGAGGCTTTTAGAAGGGTCTGGGGGGGCTCTAGAAGGGTCTGGGGGCTTTTAGAATAATCCGGGGAGGGTCTAGAAGGGTCTGGGTTCTTTTAGAATGGTTCTGGGAGGTTTTAGAAGGGTCTGCGGTCTTTTAGAATGATCAGGGGAGGGTCTAGAAGGGTCTGGGCGCTTTTAGACGGGTCCTGGGGGGCTCTACAAGGGTCTGGAGGCTTTTAGAGGGGTTCTGGGGGGCACTAGAAAGGTCTGGGTTCATTTAGAAGGATCCGGGGAGGGTCTAGAAAGGTCGGGGGGCTATTAGAATGGTCCTGGGAGGCTCTAGAAGAATCTGTTTGCTTTTAGAATGATCCGGGGAGGGTCTAGAAGGGTCTGGGGGCCTTTAGAAGGGTCCTGGAGGCCTCTAGAAGGGTCTGGGGGCTTTTAGAAGGTTCCTGGGGGCCTCTAGAAGGGTCTGGGGGCTTTTAGAATGATCCTGGGGGGCTCTAGAAGGGTCTGGCGTCTTTTCGAAGGATCCGGGGAGGGTCTAGAAGGGTCTGGGGTCTTTTAGAAGGGTCCTAGGGGCCTCTAGATGGGTCTGGGGGCTTTTAGATGGGTCCTAGGGGGCTCTAGAAGGGTCTGGGGGCTTTTAGAATGATCCTGGGGGGCTCTAGAAGGGTCTGGGGGCTTTTAGAATGATCCGGGGAGGGTCTAGAAAGGTCTGGGGGCATTTAGAATGGTATTGGGTGGCTCTAGAAGGGTCTGGGTGCTTTTAGAAGGGTCCTGGGAGGCTCTAGAAGGGTCTGGGGGCTTTAGAAGAGTCCTGGGTGGCTCTAGAGGGTTCTGGGGGCTTTTAGAAGGGTCCTATTGGCCTCTAGAAGGGTCTGGGGGCTTTTAGAAGGGTCCTGGGATGCGCTAGAAGGGTCTGGGTGCTTTTAGAAGGGTCCTCGGATGCTCTAGAAGGGTCTGGGGGCTTTCAGAAGGGTCCTGGGGGGCTCTAGAAAGTTCTGGGAGCTTTCAGATGGGTCCTGGGGGGTTCTAGAAGGGTCTGGGGGCTTTTAGAATGGTCCTGGGGGGCTCTAGAATGGTCTGGGGGCTTTTAGAAGGGTCCTGGGTGGCTCTAGAAGGGTCTGGGGGCTTTAAGAAGGGTCCTGGGTTGCTCTAGAAGGGTCTGGGGAATTTTAGAAGGGTCCTCGGATGCTCTAGAAGGGTCTGGGTGCTTTTAGAAGGGTCCTGGAGGGCTCTAGAAGGTTCTGGGGGCTTTCAGAAGGGTCCTGGGAGTCTCTAGAAGGGTCTGGGCGCTTTTAGAATGGTCCTTGGGGGCTCTAGAAGGGTCTGGGTGCCTTTAGAAGGGTCCTGGGTGAATCTAGAATGTTCTGCTGGCTTTCAGAAGGGTCCTGGGGTCCTCTAGAAGGGTCTGGGGTCTTTTAGAAGGGTCCGGGGGGGCTCTAGAAGGGTCTGGGGGCTTTTAGAAGGGTCCTGGGGTGCTCTAGAAGGGTCTGGGGGCTTTTAGAAGGGTCCTGGGGTGATCTATAAGGGACGGGGTTCATTAAGAGGGGCCCTGGGTGCCTCTTAAAGGGTCTGGGGGCTTTTAAAAGGGTCCTGGCGGGCTCTAGAAGGGTCTAGGGGCTTTTAGAAGGGTACTGGGGGGCTCTAGAAGGGTCTGGGGGCTTTTAGAATGATCCTGGGGGGCTCTAGAAGGGTCTGGGGGCTTTTAAAAGGATCCGGGGAGGGTCTAGAAGGGTCTGGGGGCTTTTAGAAGGGTCCTAGTGGCCTCTAGAAGGGTCTGGGGGCTTTTAGATGGGTCCTAGGGGGCTCTAGAAGGGTCTGGGGGCTTTTGGAATGATCCTGGGGGGCTCTAGAACGGTCTGGCGGCTTTTAGAAGGGTCCTGGGTGTCTCTAGAAGGGTCTGGGTGCTTTTACATGGGTCCTAGGGGGCTCTAGAAGGGTCTGGGGGCTTTTAGAATGATCCTGGAGGGATCTAGAAGGGTCTGGAGGCTTTTAGAATGATCCGGGGACAGTCTAGAAAGGTCTGGGTGCTTTTTGAAGGATCCTAGGTGGCTCTAGAAGGGTCTGGGGGCTTTTAGAATGATCCGGGGAGGGTCTAGAAGGGTCTGGGGACTTTTAGAAAGGTCCTGGGGGGCTCTAGAAGGGTCTAGAGGCTTTTAGACGGGTCCTGGGGGCCTCTAGAAGGGTCGGGGTGCTTTTATAAGGGTCCGGGGAGCCTCTATAAGGGTCTGGGTGCTTTTAGAAAGGTCCTGGGGGGCTCTAGAAGGGTCTAGAGGCTTTTAGACGGGTCCTGGGGGCCTCTAGAAGCGTCTGGGTGCTTTTAGAAGGGTATTGGATGGCTCTAGAATGGTCAGGGGGCTTGTAGAAGGGTCCTGGGGGGCTCTAGAAGGGTCTGGGGGCTTTTAGAAGGGTCCTGGGGGGCTCTAGAATGGTCTAGGAGCTTTTAGAATGGTCCTGGGGGGCTCTAGAAGGGTTTGGGGGGTTGTAGAAGGGTCCTGGGTGCCGCTAGAAGGGTCTGTGGGCATTTAGAAGGGTCCTGGGGGGCTCAAGAAGGGTCTGGGGGCTCTTAGAAGGGTCCTGGGGGGCTCTAGAAGGGTCTGGGGGCTTTTAGAAGGGTCCTGGTGGGCTCTAGAAGGGTCTGGGGGCTTTTAGAAGGATCCTGGGGCCTCCAGAAATGTCTGGGGGCTTTTAGAAAGGTCCTGGGAGGATGTAGAAGGGTCTGGGGGCTTTTAGAAGGATCCGGGGAGGGTCTAGAAGGGTCTGGGGGCTTTTAGAAGGGTCCTGGGGGTCTCTAGAAGGGTCTGGGAGCTTTTAGTAGGGTCCTGGGGGGCTCTAGAAGGGTCTGGGGTCTTTTAGAATGGTCCGGGGGGGCTCTAGAAGGGTCTGGGGGCTTTTAGAAGGGTCCTGGAGGCCTCTAGAAGGATCTGGGGCTTTTAGATGGGTCCTGGGGTTCTCTAGAAGGGTCTGGGGGCATTTAGAAGGGTCCTGAGGGGCTCTAGAAGGGTCTGGGGGCTTTTAGAATGGTCCTGGGAGGCTTTAGAAGGGTCTGGGGGCTTTTATAAGGGTCCTGGGAGGCTCTAGAAGGGTCTAGAGGCTTTTAGAAGGGTCCTAAGGGCCTCTAGAAGGGTCTGGGGGCGTTTAGAAGGGACCTGTGAGGCTCTGGAAGGGTCTGGGTGCTTTTATAAGGGTCCTGGGGGCCTCTAGAAGGGTCTGGGGGCTTTTACAAGGGTCCGGGAGGGCTCTAGAAGAATCTGGGGACTTTTAGAAGGGTCCTGGTGGCCTCTAGACGGGTCTGGGGGCTATTAGAAGGGTCCTGGGGGGCTCTAGAAGGGTCTGGGGGCTTGTAGAAGGGTCCTGGGAGGGTCTAGAACGGTCTGGGGGCTTTTAGAAGGGTCCTGGGTGTCTCTAGAAGGGTCTGGGTGCTTTTAGATGGGTCCTAGGGGGCTCTAGAAGGGTCAGTGGGCTTTTAGAATGATTCTGGGGGGCTCTAGAAGGGTCTGGGGGCTTTTAGAATGATCCGGGGACGGTCTAGAAGGGTTTGGAAGTTTTTAGAAGCGTCCTGGGGGGCTCTAGAAGGGTCTGGGGGCTTTTAGAAGGGTCCTGAAGGGCTCTAGAATGGTCTGGGGGCTTTTATAATGTCCTGGGGGTCTGTAGAAGGGTCTGGGTGCTTTTAGAAGTGTCCTGTGGGGCTCTAGAAGGATCTGGCGGCTTTCAGAAGGGTCGTGGGGGCCTCTAGAAGGGTCTAGGGGCTTTTAGAAGTGTCCGGGGGAGCTCTAGAAGGGTCTGGGGGCTTTTAGAAGGGTCCTGGGGTGCTCTAGAAGGGTCTGGGTGCTTTTTGAAGGATCCTAGGGGGCTCTAGTAGGGTCTGGAGGCTTTTAGAAGGGTCCGGGGGGGCTCTAGAAGGGTCTGGGGGCTTTTAGAAGGGTCCTGGGGTGCTCTAGAAGGGTCTGGGGACTTTAAGAAGGGTCCTGGGGTGTCCTAGAAGGGACGGGGTGCCTTAAGAGGGGCCCTGGGTGGCTCTAGAAGGGTCTGGGGGCTTTTAGAAGGGTCCTGGAGTGCTCTAGAAGGGTCTGGGGTCTTTTAGAATGCTCCTGGGGATCTCTAGAAATGTCTGGGGTCTTTTAGAAAGATCCGGGGAGTGTCTAGATGAGTCTGCGGCCTTTCAGAAGGGCCCTGGGGGGCTCTAGAAGGGTCTGGGGGCTTTTAGAAGGGTCCTGGGGGGGTCTATAAGGGTCTGGGGGCTTTTAGAATGGTCCTGGGAGGCTCTAGAAGGGTCTGGGTGCTTTTAGAAGGGTCCTGGGGCCCTCTAGAAGGGTCTGAGTGCTTTTAGAAGGGTCATGGGTGTCTCTAGAAAGGTCTGGGTGCTTTTAGAATGATCCGGGGAGGGTCTAGAAGGTTCTGGGGGCTTTTAGAAGGGTCCTTTGAGGCTCTAGAAGGGTCTGGGGGCTTTTAGAACTGTCCTGGGATGCTCTAGAAGGGTCTGGGGGCTTTTAGAACTGTCCTGGGATGCTCTAGAAGGGTCTGGGGGCTTTCAGAAGGGTCCTGGGTGGCTCTAGAAAGGGTCTGGGGGCTTTTAGAAGGGTCCCGGGGTTCTCTAGAAGGGTCTGGGGGCATTTAGAAGTATCCTGGGGGCCTCTAGAAGGGTCTGGGATCTATTAGAGTGGTCCGGGGGGGCTCTAGAAGGGTCTGGGGGTTTTTAGAAGGCTCCTGGGAGGCTCTAGAAGGGTCTGGGAGCTTTTAGAAGGGTCCTGGGAGGCTCTAGAAGGGTCTGGGGGCTTTTAGAACTGTCCTGGGATGCGCTAGAAGGGTCTGGGGGCTTTTAGAACTGTCCTGGGATGCTCTAGAAGGGTCTGGGGGCTTTCAGAAGGGTCCTGGGGGGCTCTAGAAAGTTCTGGGAGCTTTCAGATGGGTCCTGGGGGTCTCTAGAAGGGTCTGGGGGCTTTTAGAAGGGTCCTGGGGGGTTCTAGAATGGTCTGGGGGCTTTTAGAAGGGTCCTGGGTGGCTCTAGAAGGGTCTGGGTGATTTTAGAAGGGTCCGGGGGGGGCTCTAGAAGGGTCTGGGGGCTTTTAGAAGTGTCCTGGGGTGCTCTAGAAGGGTCTGGGGAATTTTAGAAGGGTCCTCGGATGCTCTAGAAGGGTCTGGGTGCTTTTAGAAGGGTCCTGGAGGGCTCTAGAAGGTTCTGGGGGCTTTCAGAAGGGTCCTGTTAGTCTCTAGAAGGGTCTGGGCGCTTTTAGAAGGGTCCTGGGGGGCTCTAGAAGGGTCTGGGTGCCTTTAGAAGGGTCCTGGGTGACTCTAGAATGTTCTGCTGGCTTTCAGAAGGGTCCTGGGGTCCTCTAGAAGGGTCTGGGGTCTTTTAGAATCGTCCGGGGGGGCTCTAGAAGGGTCTGGGGACTTTTAGAAGGGTCCTGGGCTGCTCTAGAAGGGACGGGGTTCATTAAGAGGGGACCTGGGTGCCTCTTGAAGGGTCTGGGGGCATTTAGAAGGGTCCTGGGGGGCTCTAGAAGGGTCTAGGGGCTTTTAGAAGGGTACTGGGGGGATCTAGAAGGGTCTGGGGGCTTTTAGAATGATCCTGGGGGACTCTAGAAGGGTCTGGGGTCTTTTCGAAGGATCCGGGGAGGGTCTAGAAGGGTCTGGGGGCTTTTAGAAGGGTCCTAGGGGCCTCTAGAAGGGTCTGGGGGCTTTTAGATGGGTCCTAGGGGGCTCTAGAAGGGTCTGGGGGCTTTTAGAATGATCCTGGGGGGCTCTAGAAGGGTCTGGGGGCTTTTAGAATGATCTGGGGACGGTCTAGAAAGGTCTGGGTGCTTTTGAAGGATCCTAGGGGGGTCTAGAAGGGTCTGGGGGCTTTTAGAAGGATCCGGGAGGGTCTAGATGGGTCTGGGGGCTTTTAGAAGGGTCCTGGGGTTTTCTAGAAGGGTCTGGTTGCTTTTAGAAGGGTACTGGGAGGCTCTAGAAGGGTCGGGGTGCTTTTATAAGGGTCCGGGGAGCCTCTAGACGGGTCTGGGTGCTTTTAGAAAGGTCCTGGGGGATCTAGAAGGGTCTAGAGGCTTTTAGACGGGTCCTGGGGGCCTCTAGAAGGGTCTGGGTGCTTTTAGAAGGGTCCTGGGTGGCTCTAGAAGAGTCTGGGGACTTTTAGAAGGGTCCTGGGGTGCTCTAGAAGGGACGGGGTTCCTTAAGAGGGGCCCTGGGTGCCTCTTGAAGGGTCTGGGGGCATTTAGAAGGGTCCTGGGGGGCTCTAGAAGGGTCTAGGGGCTTTTAGAAGGGTACTGGGGGGCTCTAGAAGGGTCTGGGGGCTTTTAGAATGATCCTGGGGGGCTCTAGAAGGGTCTGGGGGCTTTTAGAAGGATCCGGGGAGGGTCTAGAAGGGTCTGGGGGCTTTTAGAAGTGTCCTAGGGGCCTCTAGAAGGGTCTGGGGGCTTTTAAATGGGTACTAGGGGGCTCTAGAAGGGTCTGGGGGCTTTTAGAATGATCCTGGGGGGCTCTAGAAGGGTCTGGGGGCTTTTAGAATGATCCGGGGACGGTCTAGAAAGGTCTGGGTGCTTTTTGAAGGATCCTAGGGGGCTCTAGAAGGGTCTGGGGTCTTTTAGAAGGATCCGGGGAGGGTCTAGAAGGGTCTGGGTGCTTTTAGAAGGGTCCTGGGGTTCTCTAGAAGGGTCTGGTTGCTTTTAGAATGGTACTGGGAGGCTCTAGAAGGGTCTGGGTTCTTTTATAAGAGTTTGGGGAGCCTCTAGACGGGTCTGGGTGATTTTAGAAAGGTCCTGGGGGGCTCTAGAAGGGTCTGGGGGCTTTTAGAAGGGTCCGGGGGGCTCTAGAAGGGTCTGGGGAATTTTAGAAGGGTCCTCGGATTCTCTAGAAGGGTCTGGGGTCTTTCAGAAGGGTCCTGGGGGTCTCTAGAAGGGTCTGGGCGCTTTTAGAAGGGTCCTGGGGGGCTCTAGACGGGTCTGCGTGCCTTTAGAAGGGTCCTGGGTGACTCTAGAATGTTCGGCTGGCTTTCAGAAGGGTCCTGGGGTCCTCTAGAAGGGTCTGGGGGCTTTTAGAAGGGTCCTGGGTGGCTCTAAAAGGGTCTGGGGGCTTTTAGAAGGGTTCTGGTGTGCTCTAGAATGGTCTGGGGGCTTTTAGAAGGGTCCTGGGAGGCTCTAGAAGGGTCTGGGGGCTTTTAGAAAGGTCCTGGATGGCTCTAGAATGGTCTGGGGGCTTTTCGAAGGGTCCTGGGAGTCTCTAGAAGGTTCTGGGGTCTTATAGAAGGGTCCTGGGAGTCTCTAGATGGGTCTGGGTGCTTTTAGAAGGGTCCTGGGATGCTCTAGAAGGGTCTTGGGGCTTGTAGAAGGGTCCTGGGGTTCTCTAGAAGGTTCTGGGTGCTTTTAGAAGGGTCCTGGGTGGCTCTAGAAGGGTCTGGGGGCTTTTAGAAGGGTTCGGGGGGGCTCTAGAAGGGTCTGGGTGCTTTTAGAAGTGTCCTGGGGTGCTCTAGAAGGGTCTGGGGAATTTTAGAAGGGTTCTCGGATTCTCTAGAATGGTCTGGGGGCTTTTAGAAGGGTCCTGGAGGGCTCTAGAAGGTTCTGGGGGCTTTCAGAAGGGTCCTGGATGGCTCTAGAATGGTCTGGGGGCTTTTCGAAGGGTCCTGGGAGTCTCTAGAATGTTCTGGGGGCTTTTAGAAGGGTCCTGGGAGGCTCTAGAAGGGTCTGGGGGCTTTTAGAAAGGTCCTGGATGGCTCTAGAATGGTCTGGGGGCTTTTCGAAGGGTCCTGGGAGTCTCTAGAAGGTTCTGGGGGCTTATAGAAGGGTCCTGGGAGGCTCTAGAAGGGTCTGGGCGCTTTTAGAAGGGTCCTGGGGGGCTCTAGAAGGGTCTGGGTGCCTTTAGAAGGGTCCTGGGTGACTCTAGAATGTTCTGCTGGCTTTCAGAAGGGTCCTGGGGTCATCTAGAAGGGTCTGGGGTCTTTTAGAAGGGTCCGGGGGGGCTCTAGAAGGGTCTGGGGACTTTTAGAAGGGTCCTGGGGGGCTATAGAAGGGACGGGGTTCCTTAAGAGGGGCCCTGGATGACTCTTGAAGGGTCTGGGGGCATTTAGAAGGGTCCTGGGGGGCTCTAGAAGGGTCTAGGGGCTTTTAGAAGGGTACTGGGGGGCAATAGAAGGGTCTGGGGGCTTTTAGAATGATCCTGGGGGGCTCTAGAAGGGTCTGGGGGCTTTTCGAAGGATCCGGGGAGGGTCTAGAAGGGTCTGGGGGCTTTTAGAAGGGTCCTAGGGGCCTCTAGAAGGGTCTGGGGGCTTTTAGAAGGATCCGGGGAGGGTCTAGAAGGGTCTGGGGGCTTTTAGAAGGGTCCTGGGGTTCTCTAGAAGGGTCTGGTTGCTTTTAGAAGGGTACTGGGAGGCTCTAGAAGGGTCTGGGTTCTTTTATATGGGTCCGGGTAGCCTCTAGAAGGGTCTGGGTGATTTTAGAAAGGTCCTGTGGGGCTCTAGAAGGTTCTGGGGAATTTTAGAAGGGTCCTCGGATTCTCTAGAAGGGTCTGGGGGCTTTTAGAAGGGTCCTGGAGGGCTCTAGAAAGTTCTGGGGGCTTTCAGAAGGGTCCGGGGGGTCTCTAGAAGGGTCTGGGGGCTTTTAGAAGGGTCCTGGGGGGCTCTAGAAGGGTCTGGGTGCCTTTAGAAGGGTCCTGGGTGACTCTAGAATGTTCTGCTGGCTTTCAGAAGGGTCCTGGGGTCCTCTAGAAGGGTCTGGGGGCTTTTAGAAGGGTCCTGGGTGGCTCTAGAAGGGTCTGGGGGCTTTTAGAAGGGTCCTGGGGTGCTCTAGAATGGTCTGGGGGCTTTTAGAAGGGTCCTGGGAGGCTCTAGAAGGGTCTGGGGGCTTTTAGAAAGGTCCTGGGTGGCTCTAGAAGGGTCTGGGGGCTTTTCGAAGGGGCCTGGGAGTCTCTAGAAGGTTCTGGGTGCTTATAGAAGGGTCCTGGGAGGCTCTAGATGGGTCTGGGTGCTTTTAGAAGGGTCCTGGGATGCTCTAGAAGGGTCTTGGGGCTTGTAGAAGGGTCCTGGGGGGCTCTAGAAGGTTCTGGGTGCTTTTAGAAGGGTCCTGGGTGGCTCTAGAAGGGTCTGGGTGCTTTTAGAAGTGTCCTGGGGTGCTCTAGAAGGGTCTGGGGAATTTTAGAAGGGTCCTCGGATGCTCTAGAAGGGTCTGGGTGCTTTTAGAAGGGTCCTGGAGGGCTCTAGAAGGTTCTGGGGGCTTTCAGAAGGGTCCTGGGGGTCTCTAGAAGGGTCTGGGCGCTTTTAGAAGGGTCCTGGGGGGCTCTAGAAGGGTCTGGGTGCCTTTAGAAGGGTCCTGGGTGACTCTAGAATGTTCTGCTGGCTTTCAGAAGGGTCCTGGGGTCATCTAGAAGGGTCTGGGGTCTTTTAGAAGGGTCCGGGGGGGCTCTAGAAGGGTCTGGGGACTTTTAGAAGGGTCCTGGGGTGCTCTAGAAGGGACGGGGTTCCTTAAGAGGGGCCCTGGGTGCCTCTTGAAGGGTCTGGGGGCATTTAGAAGGGTCCTGGGGGGCTCTAGAATGGTCTAGGGGCTTTTAGAAGGGTACTGGGGGGCTCTAGAAGGGTCTGGGGGCTTTTAGAATGATCCTGGGGGGCTCTAGAAGGGTCTGGGGTCTTTTCGAAGGATCCGGGGAGGGTCTAGAAGGGTCTGGGGGCTTTTAGATGGGTCCTAGGGGCCTCTAGAAGGTTCTGAGTGCTTTTAGATAGGTCCTAGGGGGCGCTAGAAGGGTCTGGGGGCTTTTAGAATGATCCTGAGGGGCTCTAGAAGGGTCTGGGGGCTTTTAGAATGATCCGGGGACGGTCTAGAAAGGTCTGGGTGCTTTTTGAAGGATCCTAGGGGGCTCTAGAAGGGTCTGGGGGCTTTTAGAAGGAACCGGGGAGGGTCTAGAAGGGTCTGGGGGCTTTTAGAAGGGTCCTGGGGTTCTCTAGAAGGGTCTGGTTGCTTTTAGAAGGGTACTGGGAAGCTCTAGAAGGGTCGGGGTGCTTTTATAAGGGTCCGGGGAGCCTCTAGAAGGGTCTGGGTGATTTTAGAAAGGTCCTGGGGGGCTCTAGAAGGGTCTAGAGGCTTTTAGACGGGTCCTGGGGGCCTCTAGAAGGGTCTGGGTGCTTTTAGAAGGGTCTGGGTGGCTCTAGAAGGGTCTGGGGGCTGGTAGAAGGGTCCTGGGGGGCTCTAGAAGGGTCTGGGGGCTTTTAGAAGGGTCCTGGGGGCCTCTAGAAGGGTCTGGGAGCTTTTAGAATGGTCCTGGTGGGCTCTAGAAGGGTCTGGGGGCTTTTAGAAGGGTCCTGGGGTGCTCTAGAAGGATCTGGGGGCTTTTAGATGGGTCCTGGGGTGCTCTAGAAGGGTCTGGGGGCATTTAGAAGGGTCCTGAGGGGCTCTAGAAGGGTCTGTTGGCTTTTAGAATGATCCGGGGACGGTCTAGAAGGGTCTTTATGCTTTTTGAAGGATCCTAGGCGGCTCTAGAAGGGTCTGGGGGCTTTTAGAATGGTCCTGGGAGGCTCTAGAAGGGTCTGGGGGCTTTTAGAAGGGTCCTGGGGGGCTCTAGAAGGGTCTAGAGGCTTTTAGAAGGGTCCTGGGTGCCTCTAGAAGGGTCTGGGGGCGTTTAGAAGGGACCTGTAAAGCTCTGGAAGGGTCTGGGTGCTTTTATAAGGTTCCTGGGGGCCTCTAGAAGGGTCTGGAAGCTTTTACAAGGGTCCGGGGGGGCTCTAGAAGGGTCTGGGGACTTTTAGAAGGGTCCTGGTGGCCCCTAGACGGGTCTGGGGGCTATTAGAATGGTCCTGGGGGGCTCTAGAAGGGTCTGGGTGCTTTTAGAAGTGTCCTGGGGGGGTCTAGAACGGTCTGGGGGCTTTTAGAAGGTTCCTGGGGGTCTCTAGAAGGGTCTGGGTGCTTTTAGATGGGTCCTAGGGGGCTCTAGAAGGGTCATTGGGCTTTTAGAATGATCCTGGTGGGCTCTAGAAGGGTCTGGGGGCTTTTAGAATGATCCGGGGACGGTCTAGAAGGGTCTGGGTGCTTTTTGAAGGATCCTAGGGGGCTCTAGAAGGGTCTGGGGGCTTTTAGAAGGATCCGGGGAGGGCCTAGAAGGGTCTGGGTGCTTTTAGAAGGGTCCTGGGGGTCTCTAAAAGGGTCTGGTGGCATTTAGAAGGGTCCTGGGAGGCTCTGGAAGGGTCTGGGTGCTTTTATAAGGGTCCGGGGAGCCTCTAGAAGGGTCTGGGTGATTTTAGAAAGGTCCTGGGGGGCTCTAGAAGGGTCTAGAGGCTTTTAGACGGGTCCTGGGGGCCTCTAGAAGGGTCTGGGTGCTTTTAGAAGGGTCTGGGTGGCTCTAGAAGGGTCTGGGGGCTGGTAGAAGGGTCCTGGGGGGCTCTAGAAGGGTCTGGGGTCTTTTAGAAGGGTCCTGGGGGCCTCTAGAAGGGTCTGGGAGCTTTTAGAATGGTCCTGGTGGGCTCTAGAAGGGTCTGGGGGCTTTTAGAAGGGTCCTGGGGTGCTCTAGAAGGATCTGGGGGCTTTTAGATGGGTCCTGGGGTGCTCTAGAAGGGTCTGGGGGCATTTAGAAGGGTCCTGAGGGGCTCTAGAAGGGTCTGGGGGCTTTTAGAATGATCCGGGGACGGTCTAGAAGGGTCTTTATGCTTTTTTTGAAGGATCCTAGGCGGCTCTAGAAGGGTCTGGGGGCTTTTAGAATGGTCCTGGGAGGCTCTAGAAGGGTCTGGGGGCTTTTAGATGGGTCCTGGGGGGCTCTAGAAGGGTCTAGAGGCTTTTAGAAGGGTCCTGGGGGCCTCTAGAAGGGTCTGGGGGCGTTTAGAAGGGACCTGTAAAGCTCTGGAAGGGTCTGGGTGCTTTTATAAGGTTCCTGGGGGCCTCTAGAAGGGTCTGGGGGCTTTTACAAGGGTCCGGGGGGGCTCTAGAAGGGTCTGGGGACTTTTAGAAGGGTCCTGGTGGCACCTAGACGGGTCTGGGGGCTATTAGAAGGGTCCTGGGGGGCTCTAGAAGGGTCTGGGTGCTTTTAGAAGTGTCCTGGGGGGGTCTAGAACGGTCTGGGGGCTTTTAGAAGGTTCCTGGGGGTCTCTAGAAGGGTCTGGGTGCTTTTAGATGGGTCCTAGGGGGCTCTAGAAGGGTCATTGGGCTTTTAGAATGATCCTGGTGGGCTCTAGAAGGGTCTGGGGGCTTTTAGAATGATCCGGGGACGGTCTAGAAGGGTCTGGGTGCTTTTTGAAGGATCCTAGGGGGCTCTAGAAGGGTCTGGGGGCTTTTAGAAGGATCCGGGGAGGGCCTAGAAGGGTCTGGGTGCTTTTAGAAGGGTCCTGGGGGTCTCTAGAAGGGTCTGGTGGCATTTAGAAGGGTCCTGGGAGGCTCTGGAAGGGTCTGGGTGCTTTTATAAGGGTCCGGGGAGCCTCTAGAAGGGTCTGGGTGCTTTTGGAAAGGTCCTGGAGTGCTCTAGAAGGGTCTAGAGGCTTTTAGACGGGTCCTGGTGTGCTCGAGAAGGGACGGGGGGGCTTAAGAAGGGCACTGGCCCCTCTAGAAGGGTCTGGGGGCTTTTAGAAGGGTCCTGGGTGGCTCTATAAGGGTCTGGAGGATTGTAAAAGGGTCCTGGGGGGCTCTAGAAGGGTCTGGGGGCTTTTAGAAGGGTCCTGGGGTGCTCTAGAAGAGTCTGGGGGCTTTTATAGGGTCCTGGGGGTCTGTAGAAGGGTCTGGGGGCTTTCAGAAGGGTCCTGGGGGACTCTAGAAGGGTCTGGGTGCTTTTAGAAGGGTACAGGGGGGCTCTAGAAGGGTCTGGGTGCTTTTAGAATGGTCCTGGGTGCCTCTAGAAGGGTCTGGGGGCTTTTAGAAGGGTCCTGGGATGCTCTAGAAGGGTCTGGGGTTTTTAGAAGAATCCGGTTAGGGTCTAGATTAGTCTGGGGGCTTTTAGAAGGGTCCTTGGGTGCTCTAGAAGGGTCTGGGTTCTTTTAGAAAGGTCCTGGGGTGCTCTAAAAGTGTCTGGGGGCTTTTAGAATGATCCGGGGAGGGTCTAGAATGGTCTGGGAGCTTTTAGAATGGTCCTGGGGGGCTCTAGAAGGGTCTGGGTGCTTTTAGAAGGGTCCTGTGGGGCTCTAGAAGGGTCTGGGGGCTTTTAGAAGTGTCCTGGGTGTCTCTAGAAGGGTCTGTAGTCTTTTATAGGGTCCTCGGATATGTAGAAGTGTCTGGGTGCTTTTAGAAGGGTCCTGTGGGGCTCTAGAAGGTTCTGGGGGCTTTCAGAAGGGTCCTGGGGGCCTCTAGAAGGGTCTAGGGGCTTTTAGAAGGGTCCGGGGGGGCTCTGGAAGGGTCTGGGGGCTTTTAGATGGGTCCTGGGGTGATCTGGAAGGGTCTGGGGACTTTTAGAAGGGTCCTGGGCTGCTCTAGAAAGGACGGGGTGCCTTAAGAGGGGCCCTGGGGGGCTCTAGAATGGTCTGGGGTCTTTTAGAAGGGTCCTGGGGTGCTATAGAAGGGTCTGGGGCCTTTTAGAATGGTCCTGGGGATCTCTAGAAGTGTCTGGGGGCTTTTAGAATTATCCGGAGAGGATCTAGAAGATTCTGCGGCCTTTTAGAAGGGTCCTGGGGGGCTCTAGAAGGGTCTGGGGGCTTTTAGAAGGGTCCTGGGGGGCTCTAGAAGGGTCTGGGGGCTTTTAGAAGGGTCCTGGGAGGATCTAGAAGGGTATGGGGGCTTTTAGAAGGATCCGGGGAGGGTCTAGAAGGGTCTGGGGGCTTTTAGAAGGGTCCTGGTTGCCTCTAGAAGGGTCTCGGGACTTTTAGAAGGGTCCTGAGGGCCTCTAGAAGGGTCTGGGGTCTTTTAGAGGGGTCCTGGGAGGCTCTAGAAGGGTCTGGGGGCTTTTAGAATGATCCGGGGACGGTCTAGAAGGGTCTTTATGCTTTTTGAAGGATCCTAGGGTGCTCTAGAAGGGTCTGGGGTCTTTTAGAAGTGTCCTGGGGGGGTTTGAAGGGTCTGGGGGCATTTAGAATGGTCCTGGGAGGCTCTAGAAGGTTCTGGGTGCTTTTAGAAGGGTCCTGGGGGGCTCTAGAAGGGTCTAGAGGCTTTTAGAAGGGTCCTGGGTGCCTCTAGAAGGGTCTGGGGGCGTTCAGAAGGGTCCTGGGAGGCTCTGGAAGGGTCTGGGTGCTTTTATAAGGGTCCTGGGGGCCTCTAGAAGTGTCTGGGGGCTTTTACAAGGGTCCGGGGGGGCTCTAGAAGGGTCTGGGGACTTTTAGAAGGGTCCTGGTGGCCTCTAGACAAGTCTGGGGGCTATTAGAAGGGTCCTGGGGGGCTGTAGAAGGGTCTGGGGGCTTGTAGAAGGGTCCTGGGGGGGGCTAGAATGGACTGGGGTCTTTTAGAAGGGTCCTGGGTGGCTCTAGGAGGTTCTGGGGTCTTTCAGAATGGTCCTGGGGGTGCTCTAGAAGGGTCTGGGTGCTTTTAGAAGGGTCCTGGGGGGCTCAAGAATGGTCTGGGTGCTTTTAGAAGGGTCCTGTGGGGCTCTAGAAGGTGCTGGGGGCTTTCAGAAGGGTCCTGGGGGCCTCTAGAAGGGTCTAGGGGCTTTTAGAAGGGTCCGGGGGGGCTCTAGAAGGGTCTGGGGGCTTTTAGAAGGGTCCTGGGGTGCTCTAGAAGGGTCTGGGGGCTTTTAGAAGGGTCCAGGGGGGCTCTAGAATGGTCTGGGGTCTTTTAGAAGGGTCCTGGGGTGCTATAGAAGGGTCTGGGGTCTTTTAGAAGGGTCCTGGGGGGCTCTAGAAGGGTCTGGAAGTTTTGAGAAGGGTCCTGGGGGGCTCTAGAAGGGTCTGGGGGCTTTTAGAAGTGTCCTGGGGTGCTCTAGAATGGTCTGGGGTCTTTTAGAAGGGTCCTGGGGGGCTCTAGAAGGGACGGGGTGGCTTAAGAGGGGCCCTGGGTCCTCTAGAAGGGTCTGGGGGCTTTTAGAAGGGTCCTGGGGGGCTCTAGAAGGGTCTGGGGGCTTTTAGAAGGGTCCTGGGATCCTCTAGAAGGGTCTCGGGGCTTTTAGAAGGATCCGGGGAGGGTCTAGAAGGGTCTGGGGGCTTTTAGAAGGGTCTTAGGAGGCTCTAGAAGGGTCTGGGGCCTTTTCAAAGGAACCTGAACGTCTCCAGAAGGGTCTGGGGGCTTTTGGAAGGGTCCTTGGGGGCTCTAGAATATTCTGGGTCCTTTGTACTTAGCTGGCAGGGGAGACACCCTGATCAAGCAGGTGCTTTTCCCAGGCCAGGCTCATCCTTTGCACTCCGGGTGTGCTGAGCCCTGCGAATTCCCCAAATGTGCAAAATTAAAATTTTTGCTCTAGAAGCACCCAGACCCTTCTAGAGCCCCCCAGGAACCTTCTAAAAGCACCCAGACACTTTTAGAGCCCCCAGTGTACTTCTCAAAGCCCCCGGACTTTCTAGAGCCCCCCAAAACCTTATAAAGGCCCCCAAAATCTTATAAAGCCCCCCAGGCCCTACTAAACCCCCTTAGGACCCTTCTACAATACCCTAGACCCTTCTAGAGCCACCGAGGACCCTTCTAAAAGACCCCAAACCCTTCCGGAGCCCCTTAGGAACCTTTTTAGAGACCCTAGACCCTCCTAGATCCTTCAAGGACTCTTCTAAAAGCCCCCAGATACTTCTAGGGGTTAGAGGCAGGGTTAGGGTTAGGGTTAGGGTTAGGGTTAGGGTTAGGGTTAGGGTTAGGGTTAGGGTTAGGGTTAGGGTTAGGGTTATAGTTAGATTTAGGGTTAGGGTTAGGGTTAGGGTTAGAGTTAGGATTAGGGTTAGGGTTAGGGTTAGAGTTAGGGTTAGGGTTAGAGTTAGGGTTAGGGTTAGGGTTAGGGTTAGGGTAAGGGTTAGGGTTAGGGTTAGGGTTAGAGTTAGGGTTAGGGTTAGGGTTAGGGTTAGGGTTAGGGTTAGAGTTAGGGTTAGGTTTAGGGTTAGAGTTAGGGTTAGGGTTAGAGTTAGGGTTAGGGTTAGGGTTAGGGTTAGGGTTAGGGTTAGGGTTTGGGTTTGTGTTAGAGTTAGGGTTAGAGTAAGAGTTAGGGTTAGGGATAGGGTTAGGAACCTTTTTTAGCCCTACAGGACCCATCTAAAAGCACTCAGACCATTCAACATCCCCTCAGGACCCTCCTAACTGTCCCCAGATCCTTCTAGAGCCCACCAGGACCCTTCTAAAAGACCCAGACCCCTCTAGAGCCCCCCAAGACCATTCTAAAAGTCCCCAGACCCTTCTAGAGCCCCCCAGGACCCTTCTAAAATACCCCAGACCCTTCTAGAGGCCCCCAGGGCCCCTCTAATGGTCCCCAGACCCTTCTAGAGCCCCCCAGGACCCATCTAAAAGCACCCAGACCCTTCTACATCCCCACAGAACCCTTCTAAAAGCCCCCAGACCCTTCTAGAGCCACCCAGGTCCCTTCTAAAAGCACCCAGACCCTTCTAGATGCACCCAGGACCCTTCTGAAAGCACCCAGACCCTTCTAGACCATCCCCGGATCATTCTAAAAGCACCCAGACCCATCTAGAGCCCACCAGGACTCTTCTAAAACCCTCCAGACCCTTCTAGAGGCCCCCAGGACCCTTCTGAATGCCCCCAGACCCTTCTAGACCCCCCAGGATTCTTCTAAAAGCCTCCAGACCCTTTTAGAGCTCCCCAGGACCCTTCTAAAAGCACCCAGACCCTTCGAGAGCCCCACAGGACCCTTCTAAATGCCACCAGACCCTTCTAGACCCTCCCCGAATCCTTCTAAAAGCACTCAGACCTTTCTAGAGACACGCAGGACCCTTCTAAAAGTCCCCAGACCCTTCTAGAGCCTCCCAGGACCTTTCTAAAAGCCCCCAGACAATTCTAGAGCTCCCCAGGACCCTTCTAAAATCCCCCAGACCCTTCTAGAGGACCCCAGTGCCCCTCTAATGTTCCCCAGACCCTTCTAGAGCCCCCAAGGACCCTTCTAAAAGCCCCCAGAGCCTTCTAGACCTTCCCTGGATCCTTCTAATAGCACCCAGACCCTTCTAGAGCCCCCCAGGACCCTTCTACAAGACCTCCGAACCCTTCTACAGCCTCTACGGACACTTCTAAAAGCCCCCGGACCCTTCTAGAGCCCCCCAGGACCCATCTAAAAGTCACCAGACCCTTCTACAGCCACACAGGACCCTTCTGAAAGCACCCAGACCCTTCTAGAGCCCCCCAGGACCATTCTAAAAGAACCCAGACCCTTCTACACCCTCCCAGGATCATTCTAAAAGCACCCAGACCCTTCTACAGCCTCCCAGGACCCTTCTAAAATCCTTCAGACCCTTCTAGAAGCCCCCAGGACCCTTCTGAAAGCCCCCAGAGCCTTGTAGATGCCCCCAGGACCCTTCTATAAGCAACCACACCCTTCTA
>JAUNZM010002940.1:0-18743 GCA_033459285.1 Clamator glandarius
AGTTAAAGCACATTATTAAGGGCATTGTCCAGATGCCTCTTAAACACTGACAAACATGGCACATCGACCAGCCCATATTCTTCCTTTTCATATCTCTTTTCCGAGTCTGGTTTTGGATGCATGCGTACACAGCCCTGTAATGTAACATGCCAATGACTTGCCCTGCATAAAGACTGTGCCAAAGTATATCCCAAGCCCTTGCCTGTCTGCTGTCCTGACAGCTATTGATGTATCTGTAGCTGAGGGACAGAGAGACTGTTGTCATGTTCCTCTGATGAAGTCAAGTGCATGGCAGTCCAGCTTCATTAAAACTTGTATTCTTCTTGTGCTTCATATTTTGCACTTTTCATGGCAGAGTGGAGGTAATGTCTGTGCTCTCTGACAGGGACTAAAGAGGCCCTGCCTTCCTCAGCCTCTTCTTCTTCCCATTACTGCTGGATGAACTTCCCTGGGCAGAGGATGCTTGTGGTTGTCATGTGTCTACTCTCTCTGTAAGATGACATTTCTCACTGACCATGTTCATGGACTACATCCACCTAACACATCCATCCATCCATCCATCCATCCACCACATTTCTTCCTCCCTCCTTTTCTCTGCTCCCTATGACCATGTCACTGCTCACTCATCCCTGCTACTTTTATCCCACTTTTTTAACTTGTCAAACACGAGATGCTGATGTGGGCTCATCTATTTCTGGGCTATGTGCTGCCTCACCTGAAGCTGAATAGGCTAAGACCTCTCATTCAGAAAGCAGAGATTGGTGGTGTTTTACCTCTATCTGAAATTCAGGCTCTGCTTTTTGGAGGCTTTTTCAAAAGATATTAATGCACTGTTAGTTTAAAATTGTATTTGCAATAATTTATTTCTGGAGCTTTTCTATTGTGCTGTCTGTGCTGGCAATTAATTATCGAGGCAGCTTATTTACAGGCAGCAGTTTCTTTCTTCTAGCACTTCCAATGAGATGTGAATAGCAACATTTCTTCTTGCTAGCACAGAGAAGTAGATATATTCTTTTTCAAAGAAAGACTGTAATCTAAACAATAACTCTGAGAGAGATTCAACCTTGGTTTAAAAAAAGGAAAGCATCAGAAATTCAGCCTTTAAGATCACATGTTGGCCAGTAACCTTGGACTTCTCTGTTACTGTTTTTTTTAAAGGTTCGGGTTTATTTTTTGTTTACGCTTTACATAAAAGCAAAGGTTGTTTGCAGCTATTCCCATACTCCAAGGTTGTACTGTGCATAGCACTTTGTAGCAGATTATTAAAAATCTGGCAGATGTGACTCCCTCTTCCTCCCCTATCCCTTGTCCCTGGGAAGGACACATGCAGTGTTATCACTTCATACTGATAGTTCAATTACCCTCCAGCAAACTGCATTTTGCTGTGCAGCTGCAGGTTGGGGACAGTGTGCTGGGTCCTTTGTCACCCTCTGGCACATAACAGTGGCTGGACAGAAAACCCTTGCGGATGCATTTAACATCAGCCTTATCTATCCTAGAGCTTTAGATGATTTTATGTTTCAGGCTGGGGCAAAATGCAGGACCTATATGATCTGCTGCCTGCTAGGCCAGCAGGGGAAGCCATCTGCAGTCCTCATGGGCTTGTACAAGTGAACATGACAAAGGTGTGACCCATGGTTTCCTTAAGAGCAGGTCAGAAGTCAAAACTGCTCTGGCTTGTGAATTTTTTCTTTTCCTCCATGATAAATTGAAGCTGCTCCATAAAAGCCAGATTCAAACCAATCAAAACTCAATCTGCATGAACACTGGTATTTTTTCTGTTGTTTCTTCCCTCTTACCCTTGTGTTTCTCTGCTTTACTACTGCTTAGAAACTTTAACCAAGCTGTCAAAAATCCACCCCCTTTGCGACAACAACACTGGTCTTTATCTACATTTTTTCAGTCCCAATGACTGTCACGATGCTGACAAGGTCATGGCTGTAACCATGTGTTGGAGGTGCCCTGTTCTGCTCGGAGGGATTTAGGTGATGTCTGTTTGCACCACCATCTCCACAGCCCAATGAGACAGGAACCCCATGGTGGGATCGGTACCGGGGTCTTGCTTCCATGCTTTGCTTCCAAAATTGCCATAGTACCATTGTGGATTTACAGCTGAAAACTGAAACACTGCATTGCTCCTGATGTCGCCTCTGCAGCCTCCTGAAGCCAGGTTGTTTATGGAGGTGAAGAGGACCATCCAGGAAAGAAGCATTCACCGTACAAAATTCTTCAAGTCCATCTCTGCTGCAGATACGTGTCCAGCTCATGTAAATTGCTTTGAAATTTGCTCCACTTGTTCATGCCAACAGGGAGGAGCAACCTTACCCAGGGGAAGGGATTTGCCTTTGTTCTTATGTGCACAGAGATATCAGGGTTTAATGCCTGCAAAGCAGCAAGGGTTTCAAAGCCATGGTGGAAGTGTTTAAACAAAGAAACAGTGGGATTGGTGTTTCCTTGTCCTAATAGATCTGAGAAGAACAGCATCCAGTGCCTGCTGAAATTCACTGCGTGTTTCCCCAGTGTTGTGGGCTGTGGTTCGGGCTGAAAGTGAGTGTGCTGGGGTTATCCAGCAACTACAGGAGATCTGCAGAGATGTAGCATGAAGGAGATGCTGAGATGTTATTATAACTAACAGCATCTATCAATGCCTGATTAAAATAAGCAGAAATGTTTTTTCTTCCTCTGCAGCAGAAGAGCTCTTTTATGCAAAAAGTGCTTCTCTTAATTACCACTCTGTAAATCCTTAGTGAGATGGAGCATCAGCATTGTAGCTTAATTCCTCTCAGATGTAATAACCTCCTAATTTCATAAGTGCATAAGGCGGGATAACACATGTGGGTTTTGGTATTTTTGTTTGGGTTTTTTTCCTTTTATTTATATCAGAAGCATCCTTCATTCAGTAATGGAGTTGTAGAAGATATGGACAATAAGGCAGCTACTCTTACAGCCATTAGAGTCAGAGCCATGCTATAATCTTGTGGGGAGGGAGGGAGTTCAGGTTAAGAGCATGAATCCAGCTTTCACAGCCGGTTTGTTTTTATTGGCAGCTCATCTGAGTTCCCTTGCTGGGTGAAACCTTGGCTTGACTAATGTCAGAGAAAAAATTCTCATTTTTTAAAATAAGTTCAAAGTTTCATCCACTTTTTTACACTTTAGTAGTTTCATCCACTTTTTTTTTACACTTCAGTGTGATTACACAATTAATTTGAATAGATGAAGCAATTTTTTTAAAAGTGTTTGCAGCCCAAGTAACAATCACTTGAAGAAGTGTGTCGGGGTACCTGAGAAAGTGTAACATCATTGTAAAACCTGATTGTGACAATAAATCCTGTAGGAAACTTAGACATGGCTGGTACTTGTATGTAGTAATAACAGTAAAAAAGGTCATATATTAAATAGAGGGAAGTGTCTAATGCTTTATGGTGAAATTTGGGTAGGATTTGAATCCTGTACGGGGGAAAAAGTTTCACTTAGATGATGCTGTGATCCTGAAATGCTAGCAAGCACTCACCAAAAGATTTTGAAGTATTTTTTTAAATCAAAATTAAAATTAATTTTTTGGCTCGGATAAATGTAAGAGTGAAAGTGAAATATAAAACAACATCATTCACAGGAGGGACCAGGCACAGGGAGAGAAAGGACTAAGTGTTGAGCTGTATCCCCTTTGCTTTGCTGGCAAACAGTGCAAGCGGGAAGTGAATCTTCATAATTTCTGACTGCCTGCTGGGTTAAGAAGGGACTATTTCAACTCATCCTGGAGGCTCATGTGGCTGCAGGACAGATGAGCACTGTGGCACCTTGCATTATGCTCCCATCAGTGAGGATGTGCTACTGTGACTTAGAGGCTAAATCTAGCCCCTTCCCAAACATCAGTGATTCTTCCAGCACAAAACTTAACAGAGACAGTGAAAACCAGAAAATCCCTTCTGCACTCAAAATTTGCTTTTTTTCTCCTTCCATCAAGAGTGGTACAAAGAGATATGGTAGGTTGATTTAACAAGCCAAGGCAACAGGGGACAAAGATGCAGCGGTAGGGGCAGGAGGAGGGGGGTAGCCTTAGCAGGCACAATTGGAGATGCAGTGTCGGGAGAGAAGGCTGGGAAGATGCTCAGTCTTCTGCACTGGGTGATGGGAGGCTAGAAAACCTAATGTGTGAAGCAGAAATAAATGCTGAGAAAAGTCTTAGGCATTAATGTCAGCAATTTGAGCCTTCCTGTACTGTTGCTACAGGAAGAAAGGAATATCTTCTTGTGCCAAAGTGATTTTACCTGATGGGCTTTGACAAGGAGAATCAGTAAGGTTTTCCACACCTGTTGGACTAGTTCCCAGACAAGGCAGAAAATGGTCAAGGATTCTGAGAAAGCTGGGAGCAGAGCTATTAGCGGCACCCAAGTACCTGAATCCCTGCTTAAAACCCCCAAATCAACATTTTGCTCATGTGGTTTTCCAGACAGCAAGTCAGACAGATCCAGGCCTCAAGCAGAGAGCTGGACAATGTCTGTACATCTGTCAAAGTCAGGCAGGAGAAACACAATCTTTTCTACATACTGGTACCAAACTTGATCCTTGTGACAAGAAGCACAGTGGCTTCTTGGAGTTTGACTGGCGTGGCAGTTGAAGAGCTGGCTGCATGGTGTTTAGTGTGTTAAGCTGCATGAGTTCTTTAGCCCTGCAAATGCACCTTCTCTTGCTTGGTGCACCCAATATGTTGGCTCCTTTGTAACAGGAGGACTTGTTTCTTGTAATTTCCTGCGAGAGCTCTCTGAAGTCCCACCAGCATACCCCCATCCCAGCTGTAGTCACCTTTACACACACATGGTGGTCATAGTGGGGACTGCCAGTGCAGTCCAAGGGCCACCACTGGCATGAAGCCACAGCTGCAGCATCAACATCTTCATGAGCACAAGAAGTGCTGCTGACACTTCATGTTTGTGCTACGAGGAGATGAAAGGCATGGGCAGCCAGTATGGCCATACAAAGCTGTAAGTGTTTAAAAAAGTTGGAGACAACTGACTATGTACATTTCCATTCACTTCGTAGTCCAGATCAGGAATATACTTTTGAAAACATAGTCCTGATTGTCCCCATTTACCACACTGTCTTGCATCAAAGAGGGTTCTAGGGGCACACGTGTGAAACATGTCTTGTGCCACTTGTCAGTATAGATGTGAATGTTAGATCCTTGCAGTGCTGTGAAGAGAAGACCTGGTTTATGGAGTCAAATACTTCCTGACGTGGCAGGTTTATTCCAAGTCAAGGATCACCTTGAAGCTCTTGTGTAAATGAGCAAATTAGCACCTCAGACAAAGCATAGACCACATATGACTCTCTGATCAGTTTTGTCCAGTTCTGATAAGAGTGTATTTTAGTCAGCCGTGTATGAGACACTAGAGACTCAAAAAACCCCAGGCAGACAAAACAAATTTTATCCCCCCGAAGAAGAACAGGCTGTTGCAGCCTGATAGGAAACATGGGTCCCCAGGGAGGTGCCCGGAGGCAAGACTGTGCTCTGAACAGTGGCTCTAGCTTACCACAGTTTCAAAATGTCAAGGCTGTAAAAAGCTACAATGGCCCCAAAGCCCAAATAGTGTGCAACTGTTTTTCTCTGTTTTGACTACTGATTTTGATGAGCAGAATTAACCAATTAGGAAATCCCACCTTAAATTCACAAGGTTAACTACTAATTTTTTGTGTGTCTTTCCCAACATACTTACAAGCTCACAGCTCAGCATCCTGCTGGCATCCTCTCTCCTTTCTCTTTTCTCTGGCTTGTTCAGTATCATTGCCATTTGAAAAAATTCCAAAGAAAAATACCTGCAATTATCTTCCTGTTTTCACTTCTTTTCCTTCATTTCTAGACATAGTGTTTTCTTAACACGTAATTGTTCTAATTGCCTAATTACCTGTGTCACACAGTCATGATTCACAGCTGTAAAATATTCTTTAGTTTCTGGATGAACATCTCATTCAGTTGATCTCATGGAAACCAAGATGAAGATGTTTTGCTTGGAGGGAAGACTGGCCCAAAGTCAGAGAATCAGCTCATGCTTCAAACTGAGCTGGATTTGCTGTTGTTTCTGCCCTTGTGGAGATGTCCCCAGGACCTTCTGGGCCATGTCTCTCTGTTCCACATCTCTCTGTTCCACCTCTACAGGTCAACAGAGGTGCAGAGGCCCAAAAGTTTGGATGTGACAGCAGGAGAAAACTTCAGCAACCACCTACCTCCTGTCAGAGCCATACCTCCTTGTGTAAACTTTTGGGGGTTTGCCACCTGTAGGCATGCAGGTACAAGCTGCTCAGGGCTTCAGGAGCAGAAAAGTCCCAGTGGGTGTAATTACAGAGTTGAAACTATATTAGAGCAGGCAGAGTGGAGGTCTGTCATTCTTTTGTCTTCTAAATAAACTCAGCATCCAGCTAAATACTCAACTTTTCTCTTCAGCAGCTCCTGTGGGCTTCATTAGCCATTTCAGAGGCTTTGTGTTCATATGACTCTACTTGTTTCAGAGTCTGAATCAAGAGCTTCTGCACCACTGCATGACAGGGTGAGTTAGTGTGGATCTTAGCCCAGTATTTTTCAAAAAGCAGGAATAAGTTCCCAAATGTGGGGTTGGTTTTTTTTTTAATTATTATTATTACTCCAAACCTTCTGATCTTGAAGAAAACTTTTGCATTGGGAAAGCGTGTGTCAGCAATGCAAATGGTAGCAGACCCATGGGACTGAGAGTGCTGAACGTGGGGATGTGTGAGGTTGATCCAGGGTTCTCCCTAGGCTGTGCAAACATAAAACACACGGCCCCATGACCTTGGATTTATCAGAGCTGTTTCAAGAGATCATTTTCCCAATCCTTTTGGTTTTGGTGGTGTACAAAAGCTCCTTCCACATGCACATGACATTGAAAACACCAATTTCCAATAGGCTTAGGAAACACCTGTACTTACTCCAAAAGATACATTAAAGTGCTTCACCACTTTGGAAATGGTTTATTAGCCTACCAAGGGTAAAAAAAACATATTTCTGAAGTTGGTGCCTGAGCAGCACTTATATCTCAATTATCCCCATGTTGCATCACTGTGAGATTATGAGCTAACACATTTTTCATGTCTTCTTCAGCACAAGTTTAAGAACAACGTTTATCTCTGGTCATGTCAGCAGCAAAGGTGATGCTTGCTACACTGGTGCTGGAGACTCCACTAATGAGGTTGAGTGATTTATTCATTAAGGGCAGGCAAATCTAGAGCTTTATTCAAGAGGCCCTGGTGGGAAATTTGCATGAAAATTTCATGCTGTTCACTTGCAGGAGCCCTTCCTGGCAGCGGGTGCCCTTCCCTGCTGGCTGCTCTTTCTCTTACTGAAAGAAACACTTTCCATTTACTTTAGCAAACCCTTTAGCAGAAATAAAACAGGCAAAGGTTTTGTTTTGTTTTGTTCTGTTTTGCAAAAGTCATAGGACCAGGAAGATGTTTATTTTAAGAAAGTGCTGGACTTTGTAGACCATGGAGACCTTTGGACAACATTGAAACACCAGGAGTGTGCTTTGCTCCCATTAAAGATCAAAAAATATCCTACAGACTTATGGAGATGCAAGAAAGCATCTTCCCAGTTCTGGAGCAAAGGAGTGGACCAAGCTGGGCTAGCAGGTTTCTAGTTTCTAGACATGAAAAGAAATCTGTGTTTATTTTACAAAATTTGGCTTCAGATCCTCAAATGGGATTTGCTGAAGGTCTGGTCACACTTAGGTTTTATCTGACTTTGTCCTGCTTGTTTGACTAAAGGTATTGCAGACATTGGGCAGGCTAAATCCATCTCCTGAGGTACACAAACATCTATTCCAGATAGCGTACCTTGTTTTGTTTTGCAAAAGATGTGGCAACCTGAAACCTTTGCATGTATCCAGGGTCTATGTTGCTCCAAGCTGGGCTGACTCTGATGGTTGCTGGCCCTGGGATTTCCTTTTCTCCCCCACACCCTGGCTGCCCCAGCAAGGTAAATGAAGTATATGGTCCAAAGAGGTACTAGATCTCCACCAGCTGCAGAGAATCCAATGGGCCAGTTGCACTGAGATGTCTAACCACAGGTATGCATGTAGATGGTTCTCAAAATCCACATTCCGGATTTCCCAGAAGTGAGCTGCCATGTGACTTTTCTCTAAACCCTCTGCAGAGAGACGTTGTCAGCTCTTTTGTCTCTAGTGATGCTAGGACCCTTCCATGGTTCTCCTGTGGGTGAGGCAGATGCTGACACTGCTGTGATCGCGCACCTGGAAGGCAGTAAGACTGTCTCAGAGCACAGGATGCTTTAGACACACTAAGACAACCTTTGGGATTACTTTTGGAGGGAGGAGGTGATAATAATATGAGGATGTAAGGGTTTGGGTTTTTTTTACATCATTACATGATAATGATGATCCTGTTAGTGTGACTTCCCATGAGACAGTGCCACCTTTATTGATTGCGCCACCAGCTGGGCAGTGGGTTGTGGATGTTTCCACAAGCACTCCCAGTCATGAAGCACAGCCTCACATGAAGAAGCTGCACTCATTTGCATCTCAAATAGCCCCAGAAATTTCCTCCAACAGAGGCAGATGGTCATCTGCAGCAGGAATAAAATTTTTCTGCAGTATTTCAGTAACAGGGACTGGTACTATGTCCTGTGTCAAACCTTTCCTAGATTTTTTATCCAATTCAGCATTTTGAAGCTTGATTTCCTCCCTTGTCCCTGAGCCCTCACACATTTGAGACATTACTCCCCTGCTCTCTTTTCTGAAGGTCTCTTTCCACCTCTCAGAAACCACATCCCTCCTTAGTTTGCTCCATACTTTCTCTCTTCTCTCATGGGGCCAGGGCCAGGCCAGGCTGCCCTATATCTGCATCTCGCACTAAAAAAAAGGCCCCACAGAGCCTGGTGAGAGAGACTTGCTTTCCTTTCCCTTATGTATTGCTGTTAGGTTTTTCCATGTGGCTTCCTTGCTGTCTCATATAGTTCAGCTCAGCCTTTCCTCTCAATAGGGAATTTCATCATTGTCTTGTGCTGGATGCCTGTTTTTCTGAAGCTTGAAAATACCTAATAATGCTTGAGAGTCTCCTTTTCCAGTAATAAATGACCACTATGTATATAACTTATTATGGGGCAGCACTGGTGAGATGCCATTTGTTTCTTCAAGCATGTTATTTTCCTGTGGCCGGTTCTTTGCAAAAGATGGCACAGAAGAAAAGTTAGAAATAAACTGATCTCTTTTTTTTTTTTTTTTTTTTTATTCCCAGGGGGAAAATGCATTGGCCTATAAAAACATGAGGAGCAAGCTAGCGCATGGTCACTGTGATTCAGTCAGTTGAACTTGGAAACCTGGCTTTAGAAAGAGATGATGTGATGCATGAAAACAAGTGGGAGGGAAGAGCTGTGATGTGAACATGGACATGTACGATGTTTGTGGGACCTAACATGTTTGTCAGCCACCATGCCACCTGGTAGTTGTAATCCTGACCTCAACCTGCCAAAGAGCCAGTTGCAGTCGTTAGTGTTGTCTTTAACACTCAATTTTTTTGTAGAGGGAGTGGTCTCCATGATGAAAAGTTCAGGTTTGGCTCAAATGATGGTTTCTTGCTGGAGAAGTGACTGGCCTTCATTGTTTAAGCAAGTATGGCTTGTGTCTTGCATGGAGGGTAAACTTATGAGCGCAAACTTTTTGGACTGTTGATTTAATGATCGTTTCTGCAGGCCCTCACAGTGAGATGCTGAAGCAGAGACCCCTCCAAAGATTGTAGGGGACTGTACATAGCTCTCTGAGAGCTGCCACTAAGCAGCCTGCATCCCTCTGTGCGTGGGGCTCACAGCTTTAGGCTATTTTTGAGGGAGAGGCAATTTTTCCTTTTGTTATTGGTGCTCCCAGTGCTCTCCGTGCCAGCTGCCCCTGGGGCCCCGCCAGCAACTGCGCTGCTGAAACTCCCAAGTAATTGATACCTTCTAAAATTGCACCTTCGAAGCAGTTGACTGGCTCCTGTGACGAGCTCCTGAATAATTGAAGCAATATTTGAGGGTTTTGCACTGAAGTACAAACAGCTGTGGTATGTTTTGATATTTATGAAGCCAAATAAATTATGGATTAGTCAGTGCAGTGAGCCCAGCGTGATGCTTATTACTGCTAGAGTGGTGGAGCTGATGGTGTGCTATTCATCCCACTTTACTTCCATTGTGTGGCTGGGTATGACTGGTGTCTATTACTGGACTTAATAGAGCCTCCTCACAGGTTTAAGTTCCAGTTCCTGAGAGCTGATGGTGTGTTTTAATTTGTTCTTCACTCCACAGATTTTAAAAAGACGTGCTGGGACTGTATTTCAGGGTCACAGGGCATGGCATCAACACACAGACGCAGAGAAAATTGTTTCTGCAGGAATGGAGATGGGTGCTAGTAGAATTAGCATCAAGTCTTGGCATTAAACTAGAAATTACAGAAAACCCAATCTTCTTTGCAAGCTGGCCTGTGTGTGAATATCGCATGTCTTCTCTGGGATGCCTCATTCATTGCACAAACTTTTCTTCATAACTGAGCCAGCACTCGTGAGATTAAACTCTTTCAAGGCAAATTTTGTTTCATGAGTGAATATATTTTCACTCTGGAGATGATCCAAATACATTTCAGTTTTCCCCTCATCTGCATAAGCTGCCCGCTGGGAAGGGATAGGAAGAGAGGAAATAACCATTTGAAGCAGCAGATGGCATCCTACCACTCAAAAGCTTTCCCGGTGTTGTAAAGTGTAATAAATATATAATAGCAAGTGCCTGCACTCTGCTTATAGCAGTAGTAAGCTGTTTGGTAGAAAACTGAGAGGTCTGTTCATTTCTTAAAAGCCATTCCTTTATGACTCTAATACTTCCTTTGTTCACCTTCCTTACCCTCTAGGATGAAAAGAGATCTACAGCTGATCTGCCAGATCTGTCTGGTCCACACAGCCCACACAGCTTGTATCTGGAGCTGGCTGGATAAATTGTACCCTGAAGGGGCTATTAGTCTTCAGCAAAAAAGTTATAAAGAAGGCCTAGATCAGATGTCTCAGCTGTGGAGATGTTCAATGTAAAGATCTACATTTCACTCCATGAAACCAGCTGAGACTTGTCCAGAAAAGACCTGTAGCACTGTAACTTTTTCTTAAGGCATCTTGGTACAGAAGTTCCCAGAACAGGTAACCAAAAGACTCTGCAGGCAAAGAAAGCCTTTTCATGCAGTGTAAAACTTCAGACAGGGATTCCCTCTTGTTTACTTTCTTTTCTGAATGTACGTGAGTGATGGAATGAAGGATAATTGTCTTTAAAATCCTGATGTAAGAAAGGGCTTTCCCAACTGTTATTTATTGAGGCAGACTTGCAGACTTTTTAAAGAAAGTTTGGGCTGAGTTTCTCGCTGCTGTTGCTGTATTGCACCATCAATTGTTTACAGTTTGCCACTAGAGGCAAATGAGAAAAGTTTTCTCTATCCCAATTTCCTCACCTATTATATAAGAATTGTCACAGAGAAAACAAGAGTCTACCAGATCACAGATAATCCTGTGCAGGTTATGAGGCTTGAATTTAAAATTTTCCAGGCTTCTATCTTCCAAAAAAGCCCCTTCAAGAACTGCAGCCCACTATGCAGACTTGATAAGAATGAAAAATGCTGTTATACCACTGTCTCTGGTTCCCACTCAAAGCTGGGACAGTGTTTGCTCTTTTCCTCTTCAACAGCATCACCAACAACAGCTGATAACTATCTTAATGCTGGCTCCAGGTAACTAAGCAGCTATTTCTGTTCCTGTCATTGCACCAGACTCTCTGGCTTTCAGGACAATTCTTTGCATCCCTGACATGCGGTTATCACTTTCATTGCTGTTGCTGATTTCCTTACTGACTGTTAACATTCATGGTCACGAGGTGCAGGGTAAAACAGCAGGCACTGCTGGCAGCTTATGGGTGAGAACGTGTCCCTTTCTGTTCCCCCTGCACTCTCAGCATCACCATGGACTCAGCACTTCTTGCTTCTGGCAGGTCTAAGGAACCAGGCTGTGACGAGCAGCTCAGAGCCACTCGGGGGAACACTTGGGGGCCACATCTCAGTTGTTTTTAACTCACTTTGATTTCTAGACTCCTAAAGATTTCCCACTGAGGCTTGCCAGCTAGTAAATTTAAGCTTACTGGTGTCAGGCTTGCTTTTTTTATCTGCCTTTTGCGGACCTCTCTTAGTGCATAGACTGAAAATATCTTGGGTGGAAGGTCTTTCTGTTTTTCATGGGTATAACCCTAATCATGTCAGGAGAGGGGCTGCATCTCAGGATTGACTACCTCATCTCTGGCCTCTCCTTTTTCTTTCCCCCCTCTTCTGTAGCACTTTCTAAGAGGTGGCAAACTTTTGGGTGCATGACAGGCTCATGTGACATCCACATTGTCTCACATCTTCCTCCTGGGATGGATAAATTGTTTTGGTGAAGAAGGAGCTAAGTACAGGTAAACCAGCATCCTGAATTTCCTGCTTTTGGTATATCCCAATGTGAATTTACAGGGAACAACTATTAGCCAGAAACTATTGCAGAGGACTGCCCTGCTGGGCTCCTGAATCTCCACGCTCTTTTTTTTTCGTGAGGTGTTTTGGACCAGAACATGGAGCAAAAGATTTGCCTTGTTCATGTTTTGCTCTGGGTTTGGTTTTTCAGGTAAAGGACTTACCCCACTTTGAGGTGCTCCCAGATGAGGTGGTGAGGAGCAAGTAACTGGGAGCTTGTGCTGGCTGGTTAAATACTCCAAATTATGTGACAGTTCAAGTTACTAGAAATGTTCACCATAAACTACATGGCAGGACATTGGCAACAGCTGTTACAAAGAGAGTGTAAGACCTGGATCCCTCTTGGATGAGGGAAAGGCTATGGATGTATCTTCCTGGACTTCAGTAAAGCCTTTGATACAGTTTCTCACAGCATTCTGCTTCGGAAACTGTCGGCCTCTGGCCTGGATGGGCGCACACTCTCCTGGGTGGAAAACTGGTTGAATGACCGGGCCCAGAGGGTGGTGGGAAATGGAGTTAAATCCAGCTGGAGGCCAGTGACAAGTGGGGTTCCCCAGGGCTCAGTCCTGGGTCCAGTCCTGTTCAATGTCTTTATCAACGACCTGGATGAAGGCATTGAGTCCTCCCTTAGCAAGTTTGCAGATGACACCAAGCTGGGTGGAAGTGTCGATCTGCTGGAGGGTCGGGAGGCTGCAAAGGGACCTGAACAGGCTGGACTGCTGGGCTGAGACCAACGGCATGAGGTTTAACAAGGCCAAATGCCGGGTCCTGCACTTGGGGCACAACAACCCTAAGCAGAGGTACAGACTGGGAGAAGCCTGGCTGGAAAGCTGCCAGGAGGAGAAGGACCTGGGGGTGCTGGTTGACAACCGACTGAACATGAGCCTTCAGTGTGCCCAGGTGGCCAAAAAGGCCAATGGCATCTTGGCTTGTATCAGGAACGGCGTGACCAGCAGGTCCAGGGAGGTTATTCTCCCTCTGTACTCGGCACTGGTGAGACCGCACCTCGAGTACTGTGTTCAGTTCTGGGCCCCTCACCACAAGAGGGATGTTGTGGCTCTGGAGCGAGTCCAGAGAAGAGCAACGAAGCTGGTGAAGGGGCTGGAGAACAAATCTTATGAGGAGCGGCTGAGAGAGCTGGGGTTGTTCAGCCTGGAGAAGAGGAGGCTGAGGGGAGACCTTATTACTCTCTACAACTACCTGAAGGGAGATTGTGGAGAGGAGAGAGCTGGCCTCTTCTGCCAAGTGACAGGGGACAGGACAAGAGGGAATGGCCTCAAGGTCCACCAGGGGAGATTTAGGCTTGAGATAAGGAAAAAATTCTTCACAGAGAGGGTGGTTAGGCATTGGAACAGTCTGCCCAGGGAGGTGGTTGAGTTACCCTCCCTGGAGGTATTTAAGGTGAGGGTGGATGAGGTGCTTAGGGGCATGATTTAGGGATTGGTGGGAATGGTTGGACTCGATGATCCGGTGGGTCTCTTCCAACCTGGTGATTCTGTGATTCTGTGATTCTGGATACCTTTTTCAACAAGGATGAGAGCATTCACAGCAGCTCAAATAGTTGTTTGCTGCTTTAAAATGACCCTAAAAGATACATGTATAATTAAGGAAGGATAAAAGAAAACCTACCTAGAGGAAATCTTCCAAAGATTTAGTGGAAGGTGGTTTACCCTTGTGCCTTCCTGGGGCCTTATTCCGCCGATATTTGCTTTTTACTCCTCTCTTGATCATGCAAATGGACATGTTGATTAAGGCTGTTATCCCAGTGAGGAGGCAGGATGTAGATTCATTTAATATTGAGATTTTAATGAAAGTCTCAAAGCGAAAAAAGAAAGAAGAAAAAATTCATTTTACAAAGGATTTCTGAATCTTCCCCTTCATAGCTGCTGGCAACACAACTGCTATAGCATAAATTGTTGCTTACAAAGGGTATTGATCATTGTGGCCAAAAAAAAGACTCAAGACCGCACTGTGAGGGTGATCTTGCATTTGGCAGTGAGATGGGGAGAAGCCAGTTCCCCCATCCTAGGGCAGATCAAAGGCTGGGGAGTTGGAGATCTGTCCCCAGCTGCCACACACCAGTGTGAGAGTGGCAGCAGGGGTGAGTTCTTCTCTCCCACTGGTCCCTGTCCTTGGAGGTCCCTCTGCTTTCCCTTTGTTGCCTTCAGTGATGGTCAGCCAGTGCGATCCCAGTGGAAGGGTAGTCAGAAAAAGGGTGTCTTCAGCCTTTCATTTCCTTTGCTGTGGAAAAGCCAGACTATGTATTCAGGTTGCTACAATCACGAGAAAAACAGCTGCAGACAGCAGTTGGCTTTTGGAGCTTGTTTTGGAAATGAAAATTCTAGTTCTTATATAAACACCTGAGTCCCACACTGGGAAGTTTTAAGAAAAGACACAGGATAACACTGATGTCATGACATTGAGACAGTTGGAGATTTGCCTCTTGTTAACACTTAGCAAAGATGTTGTTGGCTGCTGCTTCTCAAGAACAAGATCATTGCTTACCCAGTTTTCCTGCCATACAAATTAGATGTGTCCTCCTTTCCCCTTGTCTCTGGAGCTGAATTAGATGGAGGATGCCAAAAAGGAGGGAAGACTAGAGCCATGTTTCCACATACATGCTTGCTCTATGGCTTGTGCCACCGTGGAGATGAGCTCCTTGTACCTCCTGTAGGTGATGGATGATGTCCTGCTCAGGGCTATCAATCTGATGGATTCTTCCAGCAGCAGACGAATGAGTTCCCCTGGGTTTCAGTGTCTCATATGTATGCAGCAGCTGCAGTGGACAGCAGGAAGGTGACATTGGAAACTTCACAACTTGAAACACCATGACTGGAAATGCTAGGTTGGCTAGAGCCCTCTCTGCGCTCATCCTGTCCTTTATAAAAACCTGAATAATATGATACTGCTTCCTATCTTTCCCAAACACCTCCCTTCTTCCCTCTATGAGCTGCCTGGTTCTGCACTCAAAACAGATTGGGAAAAGCTCATCTGCTCAGCCACCTGGGTGGTGGGAGTGGGGAGAGCCAGATCAGCAAGTCTCTCCCTAGCAGGTGACCTGGTGCAATCGGGAGAACTTATTCCCTCTCAGTAGAAGAACTAGCACCAAGCAAAGGGTGCTGTCCAAGCATAAACTAGCTACTAAAACAAAGAATTTGCTTTGGTTATGGCTTATTGGGAGGGCTCACCATTCTGCTCTTATACTTGTCTCTTCCTGGTTTCAAAAGGAGTGCTGGGTTTGCTTTCAGACTATGAAAGCACTGTTGAGACCGCACCTCAAATACTGTGTTCAGTTCTGGGCCCCTCACCACAAGAAGGATGTTGATGCTCTGCAGCGAGTCCAGAGAAGAGCAACAAAACTGGTGAAGGGGCTGGAGAACAGGCCTTATAAGGAACGGCTGAGAGAGCTGGGGTTGTTCAGCCTGGAGAAGAGGAGGCTGAGGGGAGACCTTATTACTCTCTACAACTACCTGAAGGGAGGTTGTGGAGAGGAGGGTGCTGGCCTCTTCTGCCAATTAACAAGGGACAGGACAAGTGGGAATGGCCTCAAGCTCCGCCAGGGGAGATTCAGGCTTGACATAAGGAAAAAATTCTTCATGGAAAGGGTCGTTAGGCATTGGAACAGTCTGCCCAGGGAGGTGGTTGAGTCACCGTCCCTGGAGGTCTTTAAGGTGAGGGTGGATGAGGTACTTAGGGGCATGGTTTAGAGATTGGTGGCAATGGTTGGACTTGATGATCCGGTGGGTCTCTTCCAACCTGGTTATTCTGTGATGATTCTGTGATTCAATGAGGAAAATACAGGAAGATAAATAGGAGTGAGGGCAAATGCCCTCAGCTCTGCTCTGAACCTTCAGCCTGGAGCTTAAGCTGGGAGGGCAAAATAGAAGCAATCAAACAGTTGCTCAGCAAGAGGCAGTGAATAAGGAATTGGCAACTGAGATCTTGAGCCTTTTTGGTTTCCTTTCCCATCTTTGCCTTCTCCTCTTCTTTTGCAAATGGAAAGCAGTTAAGAAGTTCAGGGAAGAATGAGCTATGAGGGGAGCCGGCGTTAACCAAGGCAAAGAAGAAAGTGTCCACACTGAGGCATGTCTGGCAGCTTTGCTGTAGCCCCAGAAAAGACTGCAGGGCTGATATGTTCTATTACCTGGTGTGCAAAGTTAAAGCATCTGGTGTCTCACTGCTGCCAGCCTGAGTGAGCTTTGGAGACAACATGAGCATGAGCTCAAAAGCCAGAGCACAGCTCCATGAGGGTACCAGGACTGGCCTGAATCTCTTGGTCTTCCCTACTAAACACTCATTTCTCTCCATTGCCAACAACACTCTTCATTGGTCTTCCCATGAGAAAGGTGTTTGAGCATCTCACATATTCTTTACCCTTCACTATTCTTTTGTTTCCTTTCTGCTCTTCAGAGACAGAGCATTTATTTTTCCTGAGCTTGTGGGCAGAGCTTGGATGGGTTTATATGCTCCATGTCTAAACCAATAGAAAATTACAAACATGGCTGGCTGCCTGGCTTTGTTAATTAGCTACCAGTAATACCTCATTTTTCCCTCTGGGTTTTTTTTCTGAATTAGTAGGACACTGTTCATTAGTTTTCTTCTGCTCTGGGATGTCATAGTTGAACATTATAGCATCTAGAAATGCTAGTTAGTTGAGAGTATAAGCTTGATTCCTTTAGACAATAAAAAACCCCAAACATTAGTTTCATTTAGGTAATTAAGCAAAATCAGAGCAAATCTAGTGCAGTTGGCCTGCCCAGTACCAGTGCTCAGGCTTCTTGGCTCCTGATTTGCTGGCAACAAAGATTAGAGTAAGCATTCACAATAATTTCTTTGTTTTGTTGTGAAATACTAAATTTCTCTTCCTGTGCATCTGGTTCATTCAAGCTGGTATCATCTGATGGGATATCACTCTGGACACTGACAAGGTGCAGCAAGTCAGCAGGCTTTGTACCTCTAAATGGCTGCTTAGTATCTCAGCTTTGCTACGTGATTTAGTCTTTTAGGGTTAAAAGGTCTTTCATGGCTTTATTGGGCTTAGAGACATTGATGCTTGTGCAGATGTAAATAGTTCCTGCAGTTATTGCTTAAGATGAAGAGAACAGAGTATTGTAGAGTACAGTCATAGTCAGGATTTCTAATTTTCGCAAAGAACTCCATTTTCTCAGGAAATATAGGAAATGAAAGGACTTCCTTTCCAGATGGAAAGAAGATACAGAAACATCCAGCTGAACTTTCAGTCCACAAAGTTCTGTAACAGCATGGGATAGCCCTAAATTGTCTCTCAGCTGTTTCAGTCCCGGATAGTCACTCCCGTTGCCACAGTCAGTGGAGCTTAATGAGCACATGGAAAAGCTGCCACTGTTCAGTGTAGGTGTCTGAGGTTGGCCCTGGCAGGTATATGGTTGTCCTCTTGGCTTCATGGGAAACAAATACCTGAATCCTGATGGGATGACTCCCTCCTTTTTTTGTCCCTTTCCTGATGGAGAACAAGCTGCAGAAAAATCTGCTATGGCAGACTCAGTAAGTTTTAGTGCTTTGTTCCCACTTCATAACCCACAAGCAACTTTTGGGAAAAGGGGCAATGGATGAATGAGCAAAAATCCCTTTGGTAAAGCTGTTGTGCTTGGTCGATGCCCCCAGGAAGCCTGTGTGACAGGCCAGTAGCCAGAAAGGGTGCATTTTTACCAAAGACTAGAAGGTAATTGAAATCGTCTCATGATCTACTGCTTTGGAATTGAACCCACTTTGTGCTACTTCATGTTATCCTCAAAACCAGTCACCATTTACCATGGTGACACCATTTGCCAAGGACACAGGTAACTAAACAATGATGTGTATTTGTAAAGACTTACTTTCATCCTTCTGATCTACACTCTGGAATTTGCGCTCAGTTCAACCAGGAATAGCACTTACAGCAACTCAACACTTATTTAGGTACTTAACACTAAATAACAGTGTAGGAACCAGGGTGGTAAAATAATGTTTTATTCCATGAATGAACAAACACTACCATGCCACATCCTAAAGTTGTTTCTACAAAAGATTGTGGACAAAGCATTTTTTTTACATTTCTTAGGTCAAGTCCATTTCAGGCTTTTGAGCCTATTCTGTGTAGCAAAATCTGGACACGCAGCGTTCGTATTGTCTATTTGGCATTTTGCCAGAAAAGCAGATTTATACCATAGTTCTTGTTCACACAATGTTGATGCAGTC
>JAUNZM010002941.1:0-18937 GCA_033459285.1 Clamator glandarius
CCGCAGACACAACTCTAGCCTTCTCATCCGTTGCCCACACATGTCGAAACGTTCAATACGGCTGATTAATCCGCAACCTCCACGCAAACGGAGCCTCAATATTCTTCATCTGCATTTACCTTCATATCGGACGAGGCTTCTACTACGGCTCATACCTAAACAAAGAAACCTGAAACACAGGAGTAATCCTCCTACTGACCCTCATAGCAACCGCCTTCGTAGGCTATGTCCCTCCCATGAGGCCAAATATCCTTCTGAGGTGCAACCGTAATCACAATCTATTCTCCGCCATCCCATACATCGGACAAACTTAGTAGAATGAGCCTGAGGGGGATTTTCAGTAGATAACCCCACACTAACCCGCTTCTTCGCACTACACTTTCTACTACCATTCATAATCGCAGGACTAACCCTAATCCACCTCACCTTCCTTCACGAATCTGGCTCGAACAACCCACTAGGCCTCCAATCCAATTGTGATAAAATCCCATTCCACCCCTACTTCTCACTAAAAGACCTAGTAGGATTCATCATCATACTCCTCCTACTAACAACCCTGGCCCTCTTCTCCCCAACCCTCCTAGGAGACCCAGAAAACTTCTCCCCAGCTAACCCCCTAGTAACCCCACCCCACATCAAACCAGAATGATATTTCCTATTACGCATATGCTATCCTACGATCCATCCCCAACAAACTAGGAGGCGTAATAGCCCTAGCAGCCTCCGTACTAATTCTCTTCCTAGCCCCACTCCTTCATAAATCAAAACAACGAACCATAACCTTCCGTCCCCTATCCCAAGCCCTATTCTGAATCCTAGTAACTAACCTATTCATTCTAACATGAATTGGCAGCCAACCAGTAGAACACCCATTCATCATCATCGGCCAGCTAGCCTCTCTCACCTACTTCATAATTCTTTTAATCCTCTTCCCAATTACCGCCACACTAGAAAACAAACTACTTAACTACTAAAACACTCTAATAGTTTATATAAAACATTGGTCTTGTAAACCAAAGACTGAAGATCTATACCCTTCTTAGAGTTTACCTTTGCCCCCCCCCCCCCCCTTCCCCCCCCCGAAGGGGTATTTTGCCCATAATCCATGTACTATTACATACTATTCTAGCCCACATAATACATTACATCCATGCTACAAACCCATTAATATTAAGACAGACCACTCCTCTTACAGAACACATCCTACTTTCACAGTACCCTTCCGCCGGCGTAGCCCAAAAAGCCATAGTGCAATGGTTTAAGGACTCAAAACATGTTAGGTTATACATGAATTTTATACTCTAGAACACGGTATATGTTAGATGTACATACCATTAATGGTAACAGGACCATTCATGACACAACTCTCGTAGTACCTATTTCTAAAGGACTGGGTTATTTATTAATCGTTCACCTCACGTGAAATCAGCAACGCACCGCATATAAGATCCTAAGATACTAGCTTCAGGCCCATTCTTTCCCCCTACACCCCTCACGCTACTTGCTCTTTTGCGCCTCTGGTTCCTTTTTCAGGGCCATAGCACATATTAAACCTCTAATCTTGTTATTCACAGATACATTCATACTATTTCAGGTACACGCTACCTCGTAATCGCGGCTACCGGGTGGTTTTTTCTATTGGTTCCTTTTTTTTTTCTTGGAATCCTCACAGGTGGCCCATGGTAGTTAGAGCAGGAGCTTACAATCTAAGACGTGGGCTACGCTGGCTCACGGGCTTGTTCGTCACTTTCACGAGTTGCTGAATGAGACGGTTTCAAGAGTCCGGGGAATCATATCAACACTGATGCACTTTGTTTATCATTCACTACTATGATCTTACTAGATCTCCTCATGGTGTTATTATATTCATGCTCGTTAGACATATTTTACCACTTTACATTTCCTCTAACTTTTCTAACAAAACTAGGAACTTTCGACTAAATTTTTACACCTCATCATCACAAAATTTTTCATCATATATTCATGTTTTTTTCGTTCATCGTTTCCGCTGAAGTTCCATTAATAAACGAATACCATAAAAACGCAAAATTTTCAACATACATTCCACAAATCATCACGATTTAACACCATAAACTCTCCTAATATCTCTATAAAACCACAAACAACGTTCCAATACGTAAAATCACACCATTACACCCAACCAATCAAACCCCCTCACCCAAATATCATCAGAGAAAAAGGAATTGAACCTTCACTTCCAACTCCCAAAGCTGGCGTTCTATATTAAACTATTCTCTGCACCCTTTCCTTTTACCCTTTCCCCTAAACTGCCCGAATAGCCCCACGAGACAATCCCCGTACAAGCTCCAACACCACAAACAACGTTAGCAATAACCCCCACCCTGCCACTAAAAACATCCCCACCCCCAACGAATAAAATAACGCAACCCCACTAAAATCTAACCGAACCAAAACATTCCGGCACTGTCAACAGTAACAGCCCCAAACTTCAAACACTCTACAACATCCCCGACAATTACACCCACAACAACCACTAAAACAAACCCGATCCCATACCCAACCACCCGTCAATCCCCCCAAGCCTCCGGAAAAGGATCCGCCGCCAACGAAACAGAATAAACAAAAACCACCAACATACCACCCAAAATACACCATAAACAATACCAAAGATACAAACGAAACCCCCAAACTTAACAATCACCCACAACCCAACTACAGACGCCACTACCAAGCCAACCACTCCATAATAAGGAGACGGATTAGATGCCACCGCCAGCCCTCCCAAAACAAAACATACTGCTATAATAACAACAAAATAAATCATAATAAATTCCTACTTGGCCTTTCTCCAAGATCAATGGCCTGAAAAACCACTGTTGTCAAACTTCAACTATAGGAACACCATAACACCCACCATCACACTTCTTATATACATCATTTTTCACCACTTCCTCGCCGCTGGAGTTACATTAATATACCAAACCTCTTACCACTCATTATATCCATCACATCACAACCCTACACTATTAACCCTACCCCCCCTACAAACAACAAACAACAAACAACAAACAACAAACAACAAACAACAAACAACAAACAACAAACAACAAACAACAAACAACAAACAACAAACAACAAACAACAAACAACAAACAACAAACAACAAACAACAAACAACAAACAACAAACAACAAACAACAAACAACAAACAACAAACAACAAACAACAAACAACAAACAACAAACAACAAACTGTTCCTGTAGCTTAGCTCAAAGCATGGCACTGAAGATGCCAAGACGGCTACTACACTGCCCAGGGACAAAAGACTTAGTCCTAACCTTACAGTTAGTTTTTGCCTAGATATATACATGCAAGTATCCGCGTCCCAGTGTAAATGCCCTTAACCTCTTACAAAGATAAAAGGAGCAGGCATCAGGCGCGCCTCCAAACATTGCAAGCCCAAAACGCCTTGCTTGGCCACACCCCCACGGGTATTCAGCAGTAATTAACATTAAGCAATAAGTGCAAACTTGACTTAGCCATAGCAACCTCACTAGGGCTGGTAAATCTTGTGCCAGCCACCGCGGTCACACAAGAAGCCCGAATTAACTGTAATACGGCGTAAAGAGTGGTGTACGTACTATCACTTGATCTAGGACCAAAATGCAGCTGAGCTGTCATAAGCCCAAGCTACACCCAAAGCCACCATTAAAATGATCCTAGTAGAATGCCGATAGACCAGACCCACTAAAGCTAGGGTACAACTGGGATTAGATACCCCACTATGCCTAGCCCTAAATCCTGATACTTAGCCCTACCAAAGTATCCGCCCGAGAACTACGAGCACAAACGCTTAAAACTCTAAGGACTTGGCGGTGTCCCAAATCCACCTAGAGGAGCCTGTTCTGTAATCGATAACCCACGCTACACCCAACCGCCCCTAGCCCAAGCAGCCTACATACCGCCGTCGCCAGCCCACCTCCACTGAGAGCACAACAGTGGGCTCAATAGCCCTACTGCTAGCAAGACAGGTCAAGGTATAGCTTATGGGACGAAGAAATGGGCTACATTTTCTACCTATAGAAAACACGAAAAGAGATATGAAATTATCCCTGGAAGGCGGATTTAGCAGTAAAGGGGAATAATAAAGCCCCCTTTAAACCGGCTCTGGGACACGTACATACCGCCCGTCACCCTCCTCATAAGCTACAAATCCCAATAACTAATACACCCACGAGCTAAAGATGAGGTAAGTCGTAACAAGGTAAGTGTACCGGAAGGTGTACTTAGAACACCAAGGCATAGCTACAATATAAAGCATTCAGCTTACACCTGAAAGATATCTGTATCTAACCAGATTGCCTTGAAGCCCCCCTCTAGCCCAACCACACTCTACCTGAAAAAATCAAAAACCAACTTAACAGCTCAACTAAAACATTCTATAAACTTAGTATAGGCGATAGAAAAGAACACACTTGCTCTGGAGCTATAGAGATCTCGTACCGTAAGGGAATGATGAAATAATAATGAAAAGCCAAGCATCAAACAGCAAAGATTTACCCTTGTACCTTTTGCATCATGATTTAGCAAGAATAACCAAGCAAAACGAATTTAAGCTTGCCATCCCGAAACCCAAGCGAGCTACTTACAAGCAGCTATATATGAGCAAACCCGTCTCTGTTGCAAAAGAGTGGGATGACTTGTCAGTAGAAGTGAAAAGCCAATCGAGCTGGGTGATAGCTGGTTGCCTGCGAAATGAATCTAAGTTCTCCCCTAATTTCTCTCCCAAGACGCAAAACAACCTCCCACGTAGAAATTAGGAGTAATTTAAAGGAGGTACAGCTCCTTTAAAAAAGAATACAACCTCTCCCAGCGGATAAAACTATATCCTCACCAAACTGTGGGCCTTTAAGCAGCCACCAACAAAGAGTGCGTCAAAGCTCTACACCAAAAGATTTTAAAACCCCATGATTCCCTCACTATTAGCAAGCCAACCTATACATATAGGAGAATTTATGCTAAAATAAGTAACTCGGGCTCCTCCCCCTCTCAAGCGCAAGCTTACACTCCCAATAATTATTCAGACTCAACTAGTACCGCAACTACAACAAGACCTTATACTACACCCTCTGTTGATCCGACATTAGGAGCGCCCATTAGAAAGATTAAAATTCACAAAAGGAACTAGGCAAACCCAAGGCCCGACTGTTTACCAAAAACATAGCCTTTAGCCAACCAAGTATTAAAGGTGACGCCTGCCCAGTGACATAATGTTTAACGGCCGCGGTATCCTAACCGTGCGAAGGTAGCGCAATCAATTGTCCCATAAATCGGGACTTGTATGAATGGCTAAACGAGGTCTTAACTGTCTCTTGTGAATAATCAGTGAAATTGATTTTCCTGTGCAAAAGCAGGAATAGTACCACAAGACGAGAAGACCCTGTGGAACTTAAAAATCAACGACCACCACTCGCGTAGCTTAAACCTATCACAGGCCTATCATAACAAAATGCTGGTCCGTATTTTTTGGTTGGGGCGACCTTGGAGAAAAACATATCCTCCAAAAACAAGACCCTCCCTCTTGACTAAGAGCAACCCCTCAATGTGCTAACAGTACCCAGACCCAGTATATCTGATTAATGAACCAAGCTACCCCAGGGATAACAGCGCAATCTCCTTCAAGAGCCCATATCGACAAGGAGGTTTACGACCTCGATGTTGGATCAGGACATCCTAATGGTGCAGCCGCTATTAAGGGTTCGTTTGTTCAACGATTAACAGTCCTACGTGATCTGAGTTCAGACCGGAGCAATCCAGGTCGGTTTCTATCTGTGACAAACTTTCCCCAGTACGAAAGGACCGGAAAAGTGAGGCCAATACTCCAGGCAAGCCTCCCCCAAAGTAATGAATTCATCTAAATTACGACCAAGGCGCCAAACACTAAACCCTACGCCCTAAAAAAGGGCCGCTAGCGTGGCAGAGACCGGCAAATGCAAAAGGCTTAAGCCCTTTACCCAGAGGTTCAAGTCCTCTCCCTAGCTCTCCCCTAACCATGATCCAACACCCAATGCTAACCTACCTTTTAATATCCCTATCCTATATCATCCCAATCCTGATTGCCGTAGCCTTCCTAACATTAGTAGAACGAAAAATCCTAAGCTACATACAAGCCCGAAAAGGGCCAAACATTGACAGGACCATTCGGCCTACTGCAACCCGTAGCAGACGGTGTAAAACTGTTCATCAAAGAACCTATCCGCCCATCCACATCCTCCCCCTTCCTCTTCCTCATAACACCCATACTAGCCTTACTCCTAGCTCTCACAATCTGAATTCCTCTCCCCCTTCCATTCCCACTCGCCGATCTTAACTTAGGCCTATTATTTCTAGTTGCTATATCAAGCCTAGCAGTCTACTCAATTCTGTGGTCAGGATGAGCCTCCAACTCAAAATATGCACTAATCGGAGCTCTCCGGGCAGTAGCCCAAACCATCTCATACGAAGTCACCCTTGCCATTATCCTTCTGTCAGTTATTACTCTAAGCGGCAACTACACCCTAAACACCCTGGCTACCACCCAAGAGCCACTATACCTAATCTTCTCCTCCTGACCGCTCGCAATAATATGATTTATTTCAACCCTAGCAGAGACAAACCGTGCCCCATTCGACCTTACAGAAGGGGAATCAGAACTAGTATCCGGCTTCAACGTTGAGTATGCCGCAGGACCATTCGCCCTATTCTTCCTAGCCGAATACGCAAACATTATACTTATAAATACACTAACCACCATTCTATTCCTAAACCCAAGCACCCTAAATCTGCCGCCAGAGCTATTCCCAACCATTCTTACCATAAAAATCCTGCTATTATCCTTTAGCTTCCTATGAATCCGCGCCTCATACCCACGATTTCGTTACGACCAACTCATACATCTTCTATGAAAAAGCTTCCTACCCTTAACACTAGCTCTATGCCTATGACACGTTAGCATACCAATCTGCTATGCAGGACTACCCCCTCACCTAAGACCACCGCCCTCCCCCACCGGAAATGTGCCTGAACACAAAGGGTCACTATGATAAAGTGAACATAGAGGTACACCAACCCTCTCATTTCCTACTAAACTTCCCCGCAAAACTAGAAAAGTAGGAATCGAACCTACACAGAAGAGATCAAAACCCTCCATACTTCCATTATATTACTTTCTAGTAAGGTAAGCTAACAAAGCTATCGGGCCCATACCCCGAAAATGATGGTTTAACCCCTTCCCCTACTAATGAACCCGCACGCAAAATTAACATTCATAATAAGTCTCATTCTAGGAACCTCCATCACAATCTCGAGTAACCATTGGATCATAGCCTGAACGGGATTAGAAATCAACACCCTCGCAATTATCCCCTTAATCGCAAAATCCCACCACCCACGTGCAATCGAAGCTACAATCAAATACTTCCTAGTCCAAGCAACTGCCTCAGCACTGCTGCTCTTCTCCAGCATAACTAATGCCTGAACTACAGGTCAATGAGATATTACCCAAATAAATAACCACACATCATGCCTCCTCCTGACAACAGCAATCGCAATAAAACTTGGTCTAGTGCCATTTCACTTTTGATTCCCAGAAGTTTTACAAGGCTCATCCATGACTACAGCCCTACTCCTATCCACTATTATAAAACTACCACCAATCACAATCCTTTTTATAACCTCACACTCCATTAACCCAACCCTACTATCAATCATAGCCATTGCCTCAACAGCCCTAGGGGGATGAATAGGCCTGAACCAAACACAAATTCGCAAAATCCTAGCATTCTCATCCATCTCCCACCTAGGCTGAATAACCATCATTATCGTCTACAACCCTAACCTCACCCTATTAAACTTCTACATCTACTCAATCATAACCTCCACCGTATTCCTCACACTCAACACAACCAAAACCCTAAAACTATCCACAATAATAACCTCCTGAACAAAAGCCCCCATCTTAAACACAACCATAATACTAACACTCCTCTCACTAGCAGGCTTACCCCCACTGACAGGATTCCTTCCAAAATGACTCATCATCTACGACCTAACAAAGCAAGACCTAACACCAGCAGCAACACTAATAGCAATACTCTCACTTCTAGGGCTGTTCTTCTACCTACGACTTACATACTACTCAACAATCACACTACCCCCAAACTCTATCAACCACATAAAACAATGACGCACCAATAAAAAACCTAACACTTCAATTGCCATTCTCACTTCACTATCCACACTACTCCTGCCAATCTCCCCAATAATCTTGACAATCCTCTAGAAACTTAGGATAACACAAACCGAAGGCCTTCAAAGCCTTAAACAAGAGTTAAACCCTCTTAGTTTCTGCTAAGACCCGTAGGACATTAACCTACATCCCATGAATGCAACTCAAGTACTTTAATTAAGCTAGGGCCTTACCCTAGACAGGTGGGCCTCGATCCCACAAGATCCTAGTTAACAGCTAGATGCCCTAACCAACAGGCTTCCGTCTAAATAAGGCTCCGGTACATTTAATGTACATCAATGAGCTTGCAACTCAACATGAACTTCACTACAGAGCCGATAAGAAGAGGAATCGAACCTCTGTAAAAAGGTCTACAGCCTAACGCCTCTACACTCGGCCATCTTACCTATGACTTTTATTACCCGATGACTATTCTCTACCAACCACAAAGATATCGGCACACTATATCTCATCTTCGGTGCTTGAGCCGGCATAGTAGGAACAGCCCTAAGCCTACTAATTCGTGCAGAACTTGGCCAACCAGGAACCCTACTAGGAGACGACCAGATCTATAACGTAATCGTCACCGCACATGCCTTTGTAATAATCTTCTTCATAGTCATACCAATCATAATTGGAGGATTCGGAAACTGACTTGTCCCCCTCATAATCGGTGCCCCCGACATAGCATTCCCCCGCATAAACAACATAAGCTTCTGACTTCTTCCACCCTCCTTCCTTCTCCTACTAGCATCATCTACAGTAGAAGCAGGAGCAGGAACTGGGTGAACAGTATACCCCCCACTGGCAGGCAATCTAGCCCACGCCGGAGCCTCAGTAGACCTCGCCATCTTCTCCCTCCACCTAGCAGGTATCTCATCAATCCTTGGGGCAATTAATTTCATTACAACAGCCATCAACATAAAACCCCCAGCCCTGTCCCAATACCAGACCCCCCTATTTGTATGATCCGTACTTATTACTGCCGTCCTACTCTTACTATCACTCCCAGTACTTGCCGCTGGTATCACCATACTACTAACAGACCGCAACCTAAACACTACATTCTTTGACCCCGCAGGAGGAGGCGACCCAGTACTATACCAGCACTTATTCTGATTCTTCGGACATCCAGAGGTCTACATCCTAATCCTGCCAGGATTCGGAATTATCTCGCACGTAGTAGCATACTACTCAGGCAAAAAAGAACCATTCGGCTACATAGGCATAGTTTGAGCCATACTATCCATCGGATTCCTTGGATTCATCGTATGGGCTCACCACATATTCACTGTAGGAATGGACGTAGACACACGAGCCTACTTTACATCAGCCACAATAATTATTGCTATCCCCACTGGTATCAAAGTATTTAGCTGATTAGCCACATTACACGGAGGAACTACTAAATGAGACCCCCCAATACTATGAGCTCTAGGATTTATCTTCCTATTCACAATTGGAGGTCTAACCGGAATCGTACTAGCAAACTCTTCCCTAGACATTGCCCTTCACGACACGTACTACGTAGTTGCTCACTTCCACTATGTATTGTCAATAGGAGCTGTATTTGCAATCTTAGCAGGATTTACCCACTGATTCCAACTATTCTCTGGATATACCCTACACCCAACATGGGCTAAAGCTCACTTTGGAGTAATATTCACCGGCGTAAACCTAACATTCTTCCCACAACACTTCCTAGGATTAGCAGGCATGCCCCGACGATACTCAGACTACCCAGACGCATACACCCTATGAAACACTATATCATCAATCGGGTCCCTCATCTCCATAACAGCTGTAATTATACTAATATTCATCATCTGAGAAGCTTTCGCATCAAAACGAAAAGTCCTACAACCAGAACTACCATCCACTAACATTGAATGAATCCACGGCTGCCCTCCCCCATACCATACCTTCGAAGAACCAGCCTTCGTCCAAGTACAAGAAAGGAAGGAATCGAACCCTCATATGCTGGTTTCAAGCCAACCGCATCAAACCACTTATGCTTCTTTCTCATGGGATGTTAGTAAAACAATTACATAACCTTGTCAAGGCTAAATTACAGGCGAAACCCCTGTACACCCCACATGGCCAACCACTCACAATTCGGATTCCAAGATGCCTCATCTCCTATCATAGAAGAACTAGTTGAATTCCACGACCACGCCCTGATAGTCGCATTAGCAATCTGCAGCCTAGTCTTGTACCTCCTAGCCCTCATACTCATAGAAAAACTATCCTCCAATACCGTCGACGCCCAAGAAGTAGAATTAATCTGAACAATCCTACCAGCTATTGTACTTATCTTGCTCGCCCTCCCATCCCTACAAATCCTTTACATAATAGACGAAATCGACGAACCTGATTTGACACTAAAAGCCATCGGTCACCAATGATATTGATCCTACGAGTACACAGACTTCAAAGACCTTACATTCGACTCATATATAATCCCCTCAACAGAACTTCCCTCAGGCCACTTCCGACTACTAGAAGTTGACCATCGAATCATCATCCCAATAGAATCACACGTACGTATCATCGTAACCGCCAATGATGTCCTCCACTCCTGAGCCGTACCAACACTAGGAGTAAAAACAGACGCCATTCCAGGCCGACTAAACCAAACATCATTCATCACCACACCCGCCCCGGAATCTTCTACGGCCAATGCTCAGAAATCTGCGGCGCCAACCACAGCTATATGCCAATCGTAGTTGAATCAACCCCACTACCCCACTTCGAAAACTGATCCTCACTTCTATCATCCTAATCATTAAGAAGCTATGTCACAGCACTAGCCTTTTAAGCTAGAGAAAGAGGACCTACCTCCTCCTTAATGGTATGCCACAACTAAACCCAAACCCATGGTTCTTCATCATACTACTAACCTGATTCACATTCCTCTTAACCATTCAACCAAAAGTCCTATCATTCCTCCAAACCAACTCCCCTTCCACTAAATCCATTCTACCTCATAAAACTACCCCATGAGCCTGACCATGAACCTAAGCTTCTTCGACCAATTTGCATCCCCATACCTTATAGGCATCCCACTTATCCTCATTTCAACACTATTCCCCGCACTATTAATCCCATCACCCAACAACCGATGGATCACTAACCGTCTCCATACAGTACAAACATGAATACTTAACCTCGTTACAAAACAACTAATAATTCCACTAAACAAAAACGGACATAAATGAGCTCTAACCCTAACCTCCCTAATAGCCCTACTCCTCTTAATCAACTTACTAGGCCTTCTACCATACACATTCACTCCAACCACCCAACTATCCATAAACATAGCCCTAGCTTTCCCCCTCTGACTAGCCACTCTCCTCACAGGCCTGCGGAACCAGCCCTCAACATCCCTAGGCCATCTTCTGCCAGAAGGCACACCCACTCCACTCATCCCAGCATTAATCCTAATCGAAACCATCAGCCTCCTAATCCGCCCCCTAGCCTTAGGAGTACGACTAACAGCTAATCTAACTGCAGGACACCTACTAATTCAACTTATCTCTACAGCTACCTCCGTTCTCCTTCCAATATTACCAGCCGTATCCGCCATCACTGCCATAGTATTAATACTACTTACTATTTTAGAAATCGCAGTAGCCATAATCCAAGCCTACGTCTTCGTCCTCCTATTAAGCCTTTACTTACAAGAAAACATCTAATGGCCCACCAAGCACACTCATACCACATAGTAGACCCAAGCCCATGACCCATTTTCGGAGCAATTGCCGCCCTACTCACCACATCCGGCCTAATCATATGGTTCCACCACAATTCCTCACAACTCCTAATCCTAGGACTAACAACCACAATCCTAATCATAATTCAATGATGACGAGACATTGTACGAGAAGCCACTTTCCAAGGCCATCACACACCTACCGTACAAAAAGGCCTACGATATGGAATGATCCTATTTATCACATCTGAAGCATTCTTTTTTCTAGGATTCTTCTGAGCATTCTTCCACTCCAGCCTAGTACCAACCCCCGAACTAGGAGGACAATGACCCCCTACAGGAATCAAACCCCTCAACCCCCTAGAAGTTCCCCTACTAAACACAGCGATCCTACTTGCCTCAGGAGTCACCGTTACATGAGCTCACCACAGCATTACAGAAAGCAACCGAAACCAAGCAATCCACGCACTAACTCTAACAATCCTCCTAGGATTCTACTTCACAGCCCTACAAGCTATAGAATACTACGAAGCGCCATTCTCAATCGCCGATGGAGTATATGGCTCAACATTCTTCGTCGCTACAGGATTCCACGGACTACATGTAATCATCGGCTCATCATTCCTATCTATTTGTCTACTACGACTCATCAAATTCCACTTCACATCAAACCACCACTTCGGATTCGAAGCCGCCGCCTGATACTGACACTTCGTAGACATTATCTGATTATTCCTCTACATTACAATTTACTGATGAGGATCCTGCTCTTCTAGTATACTAATTACAATTGACTTCCAATCTATAGAATCTGGTTTAACCCCAGAGAAGAGCAATCAACATAATCACATTTATACTTACCCTATCTCTTGCACTAACCATCATCCTAACTACACTAAACTTCTGACTAACACAAATTACCCCAGACTCAGAAAAACTATCACCCTACGAATGTGGATTTGACCCACTAGGATCCGCCCGACTTCCCTTCTCAATCCGATTCTTCCTCAGTAGCCATCCTATTCCTCTTATTTGACTTAGAAATCGCACTTCTGCTCCCTCTCCCATGAGCCACCCAATTACAATCTCCAACCACTACCCTAACCTGAACTTCTACAATCATCCTCTTACTCACACTAGGACTAATCTACGAATGAACACAAGGAGGCCTAGAATGAGCAGAATAAACAAGAAAGTTAGTCTAAAAAAGACAGTTGATTTCGGCTCAACAAATCATAGCTCAACCCTATGACTTTCTTCATGTCACTATCACACTTAAGCTTCTACTCAGCCTTCACCCTAAGTAGCCTAGGCCTAGCATTTCACCGAACCCACCTAATCTCCGCCCTACTATGTTTAGAAAGCATGATACTATCCATATATATAACCTTATCAACCTTACCTATCGAAAACCAAACACCCTCCCCAACCCTAATACCAATCCTAATATTGGCCTTTTCAGCTTGTGAAGCAGGCACCGGCCTAGCAATACTAGTGGCTTCTACCCGAACACACGGCTCAGACCACCTCCACAACCTCAACCTACTACAATGCTAAAAATCATCCTACCTACTATCATACTCCTTCCCACAGCCATCCTCTCACCAACAAAATCCCTATGAACTAATATCACTACACATAGTCTACTAATCGCCACCATAAGCCTCTACTGACTAGCTCCAACATACTACCCACACAAAACCATAACCCAATGAACCGGAATTGACCAAATCTCATCACCACTAATAACACTCTCATGCTGATTACTCCCCCTAATAATCATAGCAAGCCAAAACCACTTAAATGCCGAACCCACAACACGTAAACGAGTTTTTATCGCTACCCTAATCTCGGTCCAACCATTCATCATCCTAGCATTCTCAGCCACAGAGCTAACAATATTCTACATCACCTTCGAAGCAACCCTCATTCCAACTCTAATCCTAATCACCCGCTGAGGCAACCAACCAGAACGCCTAAGCGCTGGCATTTACCTCCTATTCTATACTCTCATCAGCTCCCTACCCCTACTAGTGACCATTCTCAACCTGCACACACAAATCGGAACCCTCCACCTAACCATACTAAACTTAATAAACTCCCCTCTAACCACTTCATGAACAAGCCTACTATCAGGAACAGCCCTACTCATAGCATTTATAGTAAAAGCCCCCCTATATGGAATACACCTATGATTACCCAAAGCCCACGTAGAAGCTCCAATCGCAGGCTCCATATTACTTGCCGCCCTCCTACTCAAGCTAGGAGGATATGGCATCATACGAATCACATCACTCATATCCCCCCTGATAGACTACCTACAATACCCATTCCTCGCCTTATCGCTGTGAGGAGCACTAATAACAAGCTCCATCTGTCTCCGCCAAACCGACCTAAAAGCACTTATCGCCTACTCATCAGTAAGTCACATAGGACTAGTTATCGCTGCCGGAATAATCCAAACCCAATGATCATTTACCGGTGCAATAATTCTAATAATCGCCCACGGCCTCACATCATCCATACTATTCTGCCTAGCCAACACAAACTACGAACGCACACACAGCCGAATCCTTCTCTTAACACGAAACCTACAGCCCATCCTCCCATTAATAGCAATCTGATGATTACTAGCCAACCTAGCAAATATAGCCCTCCCACCAACAACCAACCTAATAGCAGAACTTACCATCATAACCACATTATTCCACTGATCCAATTACACCATCATCCTAACCGGAACAGCTACCCTACTAACCGCCGCATACACACTATTCATACTCCTAACAACACAACGAGGAACCACACCAACCCATATCACCTCCATTCAAAATTCAAACACACGAGAACATCTCCTAATAACACTTCACATCCTCCCTATATTCCTACTTATCCTAAAACCAGAACTCATCTCTGGATTTCCCATATGCAAGTATAGTTTCAAACCAAACATTAGACTGTGATTCTAAAAATAGAAGTTAAACCCTTCTTACCTGCCAAGGAGGAGTTCAACCAGCAGGGACTGCTAACTCCTGCATCTGAGTCTAAAACCTCAGCCTCCTTACTTTTAAAGGATAACAGTAATCCACTGGTCTTAGGAGCCATCTACCTTGGTGCAAATCCAAGTAAAAGTAATGGACCCATCATTACTACTCAACACGTCCATATTACTTACCTTAACACTAGTCCTAACCCCAATCATCCCCCCTCTTCTCTCAAAAAAATATCAAACCTCCCCAAACACAATCACCAAAACCATTAAAACCGCCTTCTTCATCAGCCTAATCCCCATAACACTTTTCCTACACTCAGGCGCAGAAAGCATTACCTCCTACTGAGAATGAAAATTCATCACTAACTTCAAAATCCCAATAAGCCTCAAAATTGACCTATACTCCATAACATTCTTCCCCATCGCATTATTCGTAACATGATCTATTCTCCAATTCGCATCATGATACATAGACACCGAACCATACATCACCAAGTTCTTCTCCTACCTACTACTATTCCTCATCGCCATACTAATCCTAACAATCGCCAACAACATATTCCTACTATTTATCGGCTGAGAGGGGGTAGGAATCATATCCTTTCTACTAATCGGCTGATGACAAGGACGAGCAGAAGCCAATACAGCTGCACTCCAAGCTATTCTATACAACCGAATCGGAGATATCGGACTTATTCTCAGCATAGCCTGACTCGCATCCACCATAAATTCCTGAGAAATAACCCTCCACAACAACCAAACCCCAACACTCCCACTACTAGGCCTAATCTTAGCCGCAACAGGAAAATCCGCCCAATTTGGACTCCACCCCTGACTCCCTGCCGCTATAGAAGGCCCAACTCCAGTATCCGCCCTACTACACTCAAGCACAATAGTCGTAGCCGGCATCTTCCTACTCATCCGCACTCACCCCCTATTCTCCAACAACCAAACCGCTATAACCCTATGCCTATGCCTAGGAGCCATATCCACACTATTTGCCGCCACATGCGCCCTAACACAAAATGACATCAAAAAAATCATTGCCTTCTCCACATCAAGTCAACTGGGCCTAATAATAGTCACCATCGGCCTAAACCTGCCACAACTAGCATTCCTACATATCTCTACACATGCCTTCTTCAAAGCCATACTATTCCTCTGCTCAGGGTCCATCATTCATAACCTCAACGGGGAACAAGACATTCGAAAAATAGGAGGCCTGCAAAAAACACTCCCAACAACAACTTCATGCCTAACCATTGGCAATCTCGCTCTAATAGGAACCCCATTCCTAGCCGGATTTTACTCAAAAGACCTAATCATCGAAAACCTAAACACCTCATATCTAAACACCTGAGCCCTCCTAATCACCCTACTAGCCACATCATTCACCGCAACCTACAGCTTACGAATAACCATAATAGTCCAAACAGGACCCACTCGCATCCCTACAATCACACCCATAAACGAAAACAACCCAAAAATCATCAACCCAATCACTCGCCTAGCGCTAGGAAGTATCGCTGCTGGCTTACTTATTACATCGTACATCACTCCAACAAAAACACCCCCCATAACCATACCAACATATATAAAAACCGCAGCTCTACTACTAACAATCCTAGGCATCATTCTAGCCATCGAACTCACAAACATAACCCATACATTAACCCACCCCAAACAAAACATATACCTAAACTTCTCCTCCACACTAGGCTACTTCAACCCACTAACACATCGCCTAACCTCTACAAACCTAATACACATCGGACAAAAAATTTCCTCCCACCTTATTGACCTATCATGGTACAAAAAAATAGGACCAGAAGGACTCGCTGATCTACAACAATCCGCAGCCAAAACCTCTACCATCATACACACAGGACTCATCAAAACCTATCTAGGATCATTCGCCCTATCCATCCTAATCCTCCTAATAATACACAGAACCCACTAATGGCCCCAAACCTACGCAAGCACCATCCCCTCCTAAAAATAGTCAATAACTCGCTAATCGACCTACCAACCCCCTCCAACATCTCCTCCTGATGAAACTTCGGATCCCTACTAGGCATGTGCTTAATCACCCAAATCTTAACAGGCCTACTACTAGCAATACATTACACCGCAGACACAACTCTAGCCTTCTCATCCGTTGCCCACACATGTCGAAACGTTCAATACGGCTGATTAATCCGCAACCTCCACGCAAACGGAGCCTCAATATTCTTCATCTGCATTTACCTTCATATCGGACGAGGCTTCTACTACGGCTCATACCTAAACAAAGAAACCTGAAACACAGGAGTAATCCTCCTACTGACCCTCATAGCAACCGCCTTCGTAGGCTATGTCCTCCCATGAGGCCAAATATCCTTCTGAGGTGCAACCGTAATCACCAATCTATTCTCCGCCATCCCATACATCGGACAAACCTTAGTAGAATGAGCCTGAGGGGGATTTTCAGTAGATAACCCCACACTAACCCGCTTCTTCGCACTACACTTTCTACTACCATTCATAATCGCAGGACTAACCCTAATCCACCTCACCTTCCTTCACGAATCTGGCTCGAACAACCCACTAGGCCTCCAATCCAATTGTGATAAAATCCCATTCCACCCCTACTTCTCACTAAAAGACCTAGTAGGATTCATCATCATACTCCTCCTACTAACAACCCTGGCCCTCTTCTCCCCAACCCTCCTAGGAGACCCAGAAAACTTCTCCCCAGCTAACCCCCTAGTAACCCCACCCCACATCAAACCAGAATGATATTTCCTATTCGCATATGCTATCCTACGATCCATCCCCAACAAACTAGGAGGCGTAATAGCCCTAGCAGCCTCCGTACTAATTCTCTTCCTAGCCCCACTCCTTCATAATCAAAACAACGAACCATAACCTTCCGTCCCCTATCCCAAGCCCTATTCTGAATCCTAGTAACTAACCTATTCATTCTAACATGAATTGGCAGCCAACCAGTAGAACACCCATTCATCATCATCGGCCAGCTAGCCTCTCTCACCTACTTCATAATTCTTTTAATCCTCTTCCCAATTACCGCCACACTAGAAAACAAACTACTTAACTACTAAAACACTCTAATAGTTTATATAAAACATTGGTCTTGTAAACCAAAGACTGAAGATCTATACCCTTCTTAGAGTTTACCTTTCCCCCCCCCCCCCCTTCCCCCCCCGAAGGGGTATTTTGCCCATAATCCATGTACTATTACATACTATTCTAGCCCACATAATACATTACATCCATGCTACAAACCCATTAATATTAAGACAGACACTCCTCTTACAGAACACATCCTACTTTCACAGTACCCTTCCCGCCGGCGTAGCCCAAAAAGCCTAGTGCAATGGTTTAAGGACTCAAAACATGTTAGGTTATACATGAATTTTATACTCTAGAACACGGTATATGTTAGATGTACATACCATTAATGGTAACAGGACCATTCATGACACAACTCTCGTAGTACCTATTTCTAAAGGACTGGGTTATTTATTAATCGTTCACCTCACGTGAAATCAGCAACGCACCGCATATAAGATCCTAAGATACTAGCTTCAGGCCCATTCTTTCCCCCTACACCCCTCACGCTACTTGCTCTTTTGCGCCTCTGGTTCCTTTTTCAGGGCCATAGCACATATTAAACCTCTAATCTTTGTTATTCACAGATACATTCATACTATTTCAGGTACACGCTACCTCGTAATCGCGGCTACCGGGTGGTTTTTTTCTATTGGTTCCTTTTTTTTTTCTTGGAATCCTCACAGGTGGCCCATGGTAGTTAGAGCAGGAGCTTACAATCTAAGACGTGGGCTACGCTGGCTCACGGGCTTGTTCGTCACTTTCACGAGTTGCTGAATGAGACGGTTTCAAGAGTCCGGGGAATCATATCAACACTGATGCACTTTGTTTATCATTCACTACTATGATCTTACTAGATCTCCTCATGGTGTTT
>JAUNZM010002942.1:0-11489 GCA_033459285.1 Clamator glandarius
CCCAAACTGCCCCCCAGTGCCCCCAAACTGCCCCCCCTGACCCCTCTAACTGCCCCCCAATGCCCCCAAACTGGCCCCTACGACTCCTCTAACTGCCCCCCAGTCGCCCCCAAACTGCCCCCCTGACACCCTCTAACCTGCCCCCCATGCCCCCAAACTGCCCCCCGACCCCTCTAACTGCCCCTCAGTGCCCCCAAACTGCCCCTACAACCCCTCTAACTGCCCCCAGTGCCCCCCAACACTGCTCCCCTGACCCCTCTAACTGCCCCCAGAGCCCCCAAACTGCCCCCCAATGCCCCCAAACTGCCCCTATGACCCCTCTAGCTGCCCCCCAGTGCCCCCAAACTGCCCCCCAGTGCCCCCAAACTGCCCCCTGACCCCTCTAACTGCCCCCCAGTGCCCTCTAACTGCCCCCCAGTGCCCCCAAACTGCCCCTGTGACCCTATAACTGCCCCCAGTGCCTCCAAACTGCCCCCTGACCCCCCAAACTGCCCCAGTGCCCCCAAACTGCCCCCCAGTGCCCCCAAACTGCCCCTGTGACCCCTATAACTGCCCCCAACGCCCCCAAACTGCCCCCCAGTGCCCCCAACTGCTCCCCTGCCCCCCCCCAACCTGCCCCCCTTCTCTTTCCAGCCGCCCCCCACCACGTCCTCGTGTGGTCGCCCCGTTCCACCTTCGCCGCCGGTGACAACGTGACGGTTCGGTGCCAGGCGGAGGGGAACCCCCCCGCCCAGTATCCGCTGGGAGCTGCCCAGTAACACCAGTTTGGAACTGGGCGGCAACGGCTCCGTGGTCACGGTCCCCGCTGCCCAACGGGAGCACGGGGGCGACTATCGCTGCGTGGCCACCAACCGCTACGGCACCGGCACGGCCGCCGTCCACATCGCCCTTCCAAGGTGAGGGCTGCCTCCCAGTGCCTCCCAGTTGGGCCCCAGTAGCTCCCAGCTGGCTCCCAGTTGGACCCCTTCTTCTTCCACCTCCTTCTTCCACCTTCTTCCATCCCAACCTCACCCTCATCCATCCACCTCCCTCATCCTCCTCCTCCTCCATCCTCCTCCTCCATCCTCCTCCTCCTCCATCCTCCTCCTCCTCCATCCTCCTCCTCTCCATCCTCCTCCTCCCCATCCTCCTCTCTCCCTCCTCCATCCCTCCTTCATCCTCCTCCTCCTCCATCCTCCTTCTCCTCCATCCTCCTTCTCCCCCCTCTCACTCCTCCTTCTCCTCCATCCTCCTTCTCCTCCATCCTCCTTCTCCTCCATCCTCCTCTCCTCCATCCTCCTCTCCTCCATCCTCCTTCTCCTCATCCTCTCTCCATCCTCCTCTCCATCCTCCTCTCCATCCTCCTCTTCAATCCTCCTCTTCCATCCTCCTCTTCCATCCTCCTCTTCCATCCTCCTCTTCCATCCTCCTCTTCCATCCTCCTCTTGCCATCCTCCTCTTCCATCCTCCTCTTCCATCCTCCTCTTTCCATCCTCCTCTTCCATCCTCCTCTTCCATCCTCCTCTTCCATCCTCCTCTTCATCCTCCTTCCATCCTCTTCCATCCTCCTCCATCTCTTCATCCCAACCTCATCCTCTTCCACTCCTCTTCCATCCCACCAAACCCATCCTCCTCCATCCCAACCTCATCCTCTTCCATCCTCTTCCTCCTCTTCCATCCTCTTCATCCTCTTCCATCCTCTTCCATCCTCTTCCATCCTCTTCCATCCTCTTCCATCCTCTTCCATCCTCTTCCATCCTCTTCCATCCTCTTCCATCCTCTTCCATCCTCTTCCATCCTCCTCCATCCTCTTCCATCCCACCCTCCTCCTCCTCCCTCCCCGCCTCCCCGCCACCCCTGTTCTCTTCCATCCCGACCCCGTCCTCTCTGGCAGGGTCCCCTCGGAGCCCCCTCATCCCGGTGGCCGTCACCATCGCTGCCGTCGCCGCGGTTGCCGTGCTGGCCGGCTCCTGGTGGCTTTTCCGCCTTCGAGGTTGGACGCCGATGCCGGATGGATCCCGGGGCACCTGATCCACCCGCCCGCGCTGGAGCGACACCAAGAACCACTTTTCCTCCATCTCGCTGTGGAGTTTTCTTGGTTTGGGGGGGTCCCGGTGCCGGTTTGGGGGGGTCTCGGTGCCTGTTTGGGGGTCCCGGTGCCGGTTTGGGGGGGTCTCGGTGCTGGTTTGGGGTTCCCAGTGCCGGTTTGGGGGGGTCTCGGTGCCTGTTTGGGGGGGTCCCGGTGCCGGTTTGGGGGGGTCCCGGTGCCGGTTTGGGGGGGGTCCCGGCCGGTTTGGGGGGGTCCCGGTGCCGGTTTGGGAGGTCCCGGTGCCTGTTTGGGGGGGTCTCGGTGCCTGTTTGGGGGGTCCCGGTGGTGGTTTGGGGGGGTCCCGGTGCCGGTTTGGGGGGTCCCGGTGCCGGTTTGGGGGGTCCCGGTGCCGGTTTGGGGGGGTCCAGGTGCCGGTTTGAGGGGGGTCCCGGTGCCGGTTTGGGGGGGTCCCGGTGCCGGTTTGAGGGGGTCCCGGTGGTGGTTTGGGGGGGTCCCGGTGCCGGTTTGGGGGGGTCTCGGTGCCGGTTTGGGGGGGTCCCGGTGCCGGTTTGGGGGGGTCCCGGTGCCGGTTTGGGGGGGTCCCGGTGCCGGTTTGGGGGGGTCCCGGTGGTGGTTTGGGGGGGTCCCGGTGGTGGTTTGGGGGGGTCCCGGTGTTGGTTTGGGGGGTCCCGGTGTTGGTTTGGGGGGGTCCCGGTGGTGGTTTGGGGGGGTCCCGGTGGTGGTTTGGGGGGGTCCCGGTGGTGGTTTGGGGGGTCCCGGTGCCGGTTTGGGGGGTCCCGGTGCCGGTTTGGGGGGTCCCGGATACGGCACCGCAGGCAGGTGCTGTGGGTAGGGAGGGTGTGCAAGGGGTCCTGGAGCTCACGGTGAGCGTGCGAGAGGTGCTGGAGCTCACGATAAGTGTGCAAGTGGTGCTGGAGCTCACGGTGAGTGTGGAAGGGGTCCTGGAGCTCATGATAAGTGTGCAAGGGCTCCTGGAGCTCGTGGTGAGTGTGCAAGAGGTGCTGGAGCTCATGGTGAGAGTGGAAGGGGTCCTGGAGCTCACGATAAGTGTGCAAGGGGTCCTGGAGCTCGTGGTGAGTGTGGAAGAGGTGCTGGAGCTCATGGTGAGTGTGGAAGGGGTCCTGGAGCTCACGGTGAGTGTGGAAGGGATCCTGGAGCTCACGGTGAGTGTGGAAGGGGTCCTGGAGCTCACGATAAGTGTGCAAGGGGTCCTGGAGCTCGTGGTGAGTGTGGAAGGTGCCCTGGAGCTCACGGTGAGTGTGGAAGGGGTCCTGGAGCTCATGGTGAGCGTGCAAGCGGTGCTGGAGCTCGTGGTGAGCGTGCAAGAGGTGCTGGAGCTCGTGGTGAGCGTGGAGGGTGTCCTGGAGCTCATGGTGAGCGTGGAAGGTGTCCTGGAGCTCATGGTGAGTGTGCAAGGGATCCTGGAGCTCACGGTGAGCGTGCAAGGGGTCCTGGAGCTCACGGTGAGCGTGCCAGGGGTCCTGGAGCTCACGGTGAGCGTGGAAGGGGTCCTGGAGCTCACGGTGAGCGTGCAAGGGGTCCTGGAGCTCACGGTGAGCGTGCAAGGGATCCTGGAGCTCACGGTGAGCGTGCAAGAGGTCCTGGAGCTCACAGTGAGCGTGCAAGGGGTCCTGGAGCTCACGGTGAGCGTGCAAGGGGTCCTGGAGCTCGTGGTGAGCGTGCCAGGGGTCCTGGAGCTCACGGTGAGCGTGCAAGGGGTCCTGGAGCTCACGGTGAGCGTGCAAGGGGTCCTGGAGCTCACGATGAGCGTGCAAGAGGTCCTGGAGCTCACAGTGAGCGTGCCAGGGGTCCTGGAGCTCACGGTGAGCGTGCAAGGGGTCCTGGAGCTCACGGTGAGCGTGCAAGGGGTCCTGGAGCTCACGGTGAGCGTGGAAGGGGTCCTGGAGCTCACGGTGAGCGTGCAAGGGGTCCTGGAGCTCACGGTGAGCGTGCAAGGGATCCTGGAGCTCACGGTGAGCGTGCAAGAGGTCCTGGAGCTCACGGTGAGCGTGCAAGGGGTCCTGGAGCTCGTGGTGAGCGTGCCAGGGGTCCTGGAGCTCACGGTGAGCGTGCAAGGGGTCCTGGAGCTCACGGTGAGCGTGCCAGGGGTCCTGGAGCTCACGATGAGCGTGCAAGAGGTCCTGGAGCTCACGGTGAGCGTGCCAGGGGTCCTGGAGCTCACGGTGAGCGTGCAAGGGGTCCTGGAGCTCACGGTGATCGTGCAAGAGGTCCTGGAGCTCACGGTGAGCGTGCAAGAGGTCCTGGAGCTCACGGTGAGCGTGCAAGGGATCCTGGAGCTCACGGTGAGCGTGCCAGGGGTCCTGGAGCTCACGGTGAGCGTGCAAGGGGTCCTGGAGCTCACTGTGAGCGTGCAAGAGGTCCTGGAGCTCACGGTGAGCGTGCAAGGGATCCTGGAGCTCACGGTGAGCGTGCAAGGGGTCCTGGAGCTCACGGTGAGCGTGCCAGGGGTCCTGGAGCTCACGATGAGCGTGCAAGGGATCCTGGAGCTCACGGTGAGCGTGCAAGGGATCCTGGAGCTCACGGTGAGCGTGCAAGGGGTCCTGGAGCTCACGGTGAGCGTGCAAGGGGTCCTGGAGCTCACGGTGAGCGTGCAAGAGGTCCTGGAGCTCACGGTGAGCGTGCAAGGGGTCCTGGAGCTCACGGTGATCGTGCAAGAGGTCCTGGAGCTCACGGTGAGCGTGCAAGGGGTCCTGGAGCTCACTGTGAGCGTGCAAGAGGTCCTGGAGCTCACGGTGAGCGTGCAAGGGATCCTGGAGCTCACGGTGAGCGTGCAAGGGGTCCTGGAGCTCACGGTGAGCGTGCCAGGGGTCCTGGAGCTCACGGTGAGCGTGCAAGAGGTCCTGGAGCTCACGATGAGCGTGCAAGGGATCCTGGAGCTCACGGTGAGCGTGCAAGGGATCCTGGAGCTCACGGTGAGCGTGCAAGGGGTCCTGGAGCTCACGGTGAGCGTGCAAGGGATCCTGGAGCTCACGGTGAGCGTGCAAGGGGTCCTGGAGCTCACGGTGAGCGTGCAAGAGGTCCTGGAGCTCACGGTGAGCGTGCAAGGGGTCCTGGAGCTCACGGTGAGCGTGCAAGAGGTCCTGGAGCTCACGGTGAGCGTGCAAGAGGTCCTGGAGCTCACGGTGAGCGTGCAAGGGGTCCTGGAGCTCACGGTGAGCGTGCCAGGGGTCCTGGAGCTCACGGTGAGCGTGCCAGGGGTCCTGGAGCTCACGATGAGCGTGCAAGAGGTCCTGGAGCTCACGGTGAGCGTGCCAGGGGTCCTGGAGCTCACGGTGAGCGTGCCAGGGGTCCTGGAGCTCACGGTGATCGTGCAAGGGGTCCTGGAGCTCACGGTGAGCGTGCCAGGGGTCCTGGAGCTCACGGTGAGCGTGCAAGGGGTCCTGGAGCTCACTGTGAGCGTGCAAGAGGTCCTGGAGCTCACGGTGAGCGTGCAAGGGATCCTGGAGCTCACGGTGAGCGTGCAAGGGGTCCTGGAGCTCACGGTGAGCGTGCAAGGGGTCCTGGAGCTCACGGTGAGCGTGCCAGGGGTCCTGGAGCTCACGATGAGCGTGCAAGGGATCCTGGAGCTCACGGTGAGCGTGCAAGGGATCCTGGAGCTCACGGTGAGCGTGCAAGGGGTCCTGGAGCTCACGGTGAGCGTGCAAGGGGTCCTGGAGCTCACGGTGAGCGTGCAAGAGGTCCTGGAGCTCACGGTGAGCGTGCAAGGGGTCCTGGAGCTCACGGTGAGCGTGCAAGAGGTCCTGGAGCTCACGGTGAGCGTGCAAGAGGTCCTGGAGCTCACGGTGAGCGTGCAAGGGGTCCTGGAGCTCACGGTGAGCGTGCAAGGGGTCCTGGAGCTCACGGTGAGCGTGCCAGGGGTCCTGGAGCTCACGGTGAGCGTGCAAGGGGTCCTGGAGCTCACGGTGAGCGTGCAAGGGGTCCTGGAGCTCACGGTGAGCGTGCAAGGGGTCCTGGAGCTCACGGTGAGCGTGCCAGGGGTCCTGGAGCTCACGGTGAGCGTGCAAGGGGTCCTGGAGCTCACGGTGAGCGTGCAAGGGGTCCTGGAGCTCACGGTGAGCGTGCAAGGGGTCCTGGAGCTCACGGTGAGCGTGCAAGGGGTCCTGGAGCTCACGGTGAGCGTGCAAGGGGTCCTGGAGCTCACGGTGAGCGTGCAAGGGGTCCTGGAGCTCACGGTGAGCGTGCCAGGGGTTCCGGGGGCAGGAGGGGCCGCATCCTGCTCGGCGCCAGGAGCTGGACTCGTGCCGAGGGGGGGGACGGTGCTGGGGGAGCCGCATCCTGGCCAGGGCGCGGGGTCACATCCTGCCCCGGAACAGGGTCCTGGGCCCTACACCCAGGGCACGTCCGGGACATGGGGGGGGTCACATCCTGCACCAGCACCAGGGGTCCCATCCTGCACCAGGACCGTGTCCTGCACCAGCACCAGGAGGGGATCCTGCGCCAGGAACGTGGCCCGGGGGTCTCATCCTGCACCAGGACCAGGTCCAGGGGGTCCCATCCTGCACCGTGATCTCGTCCTGCGCCAGGACCAGGTCCTGTACCTGGAGGTCCCATCCTGCACCAGGACCAGGTCCAGGGGGTCCCATCCTGCACCGTGATCTCGTCCTGCACCAGGACCAGGTCCTGTACCTGGAGGTCCCATCCTGCACCAGGACCAGGTCCTGCACCAGGGCTGCTTCGTGCATCAGGACCAGGTCCAGGGGGTCCCATCCTGAGCCAGGACCAGGTCCTGTACCTGGAGGTCCCATCCTGCACCAGGACCACCTCCTGCACCAGCACCGGGGGGGATCCTGCACCGTGATCTCGTCCTGTGCCAGGACCAGGTCCTGGACCTGGAGGTCCCATCCTGCACCAGGACCTTGTCCAGGGGGTCACATCCTGCACCGTCATCTCATCCTGTACCAGGACCAGGTCCAGGGGGTCCCATCCTGCACCAGGACCGGGTCCAGGGGGTCCCATTCTGCACCAGGACCATGTCCAGGAGGTCACATTCTGCACCAGGGATGGTTCCTGCACCAGGACCATGTCCTGGGGGTCACATCCTGCACCATGATCTCATCCTGTACCAGGAGCAGGTCCAGGGGGTCCCATCCTGTGCCAGGACCAGGTCCTGTACCTGGAGGTCCCATCCTGCACCAGGACCACCTCCTGCACCAGCACCGGGGGGGATCCTGCACCGTGATCTCGTCCTGTGCCAGGACCAGGTCCTGGACCTGGAGGTCCCATCCTGCACCAGGACCTGGTCCAGGGTGTCACATTCTGCACCAGGACTGGGTCCATGGGGTCCCATCCTGCACCAGGACCATGTCCTGGGGGTCACATCCTGCACCATGATCTCATCCTGTACCAGGACCAGGCCCAGGGGGTCCCATCCTGCACCAGGACCTGGTCCCAGGGGTCACATCCTGCACCAGGACCATGTCCTGGGGGTCACATCCTGCACCATGACCTCATCCTGTACCAGGACCATGTCCAGGGGGTCCCATCCTGTGCCAGGACCGGGTCCAGGGGGTCCCATCCTGTGCCAGGACCGGGTCCAGGGGGTCCCATCCTGTGCCAGGACTGGGTCCTGTACCTGGAGGTCCCATCCTGCACCAGGACCAGGGGGTCCCATCCTGCATCAGGATCATGTCCAGGAGGTCACATCCAGTGCCAGGACCATGTCCAGGGGGTCCAATCCTGCACCAGGTCCAGGTCCAGGGGGTTCCATCCTGCACCAGGTCTGTGTCCTGCACCAGGGACTGATCCTGCACCAGGTCCACAGCCAGGAGGTCACATCCTGCACTGTGATCTTGTCCTGCACCAGTACCAGGTCCACATCCAGAGGGTCACATCCTGCACCAGGGACTGATCCTGCACCAGGACCACAGCCAGGAGGTCACATCCTGCACTGTGATCTTGTCCTGCACCAGGACCAGGTCCACATCCAGGGGGTCCCATCCTGCACCAGGTCTGTGTCCTGCACCAGGGACTGATCCTGCACCAGGTCCACAGCCAGGAGGTCACATCCTGCACCAGGTCTGTGTCCTGCACCAGGTCCACAGCCAGGAGGTCACATCCTGCACTGTGATCTTGTCCTGCACCAGGACCAGGTCCACATCCAGGGAGTCCCATCCTGCACCAGGTCTGTGTCCTGCACCAGGGACTGATCCTGCACCAGGACCACAGCCAGGAGGTCACATCCTGCACTGTGATCTTGTCCTGCACCAGGACCAGGTCCACATCCAGGGGGTCACATCCTGCACCAGGTCTGTGTCCTGCACCAGGGACTGATCCTGCACCAGGACCACAGCCAGGAGGTCACATCCTGCACCGTGATCTTGTCCTGCACCAGGACCAGGTCCACATCCAGGGGGTCACATCCTGCACCAGGTCTGTGTCCTGCACCAGGGACTGATCCTGCACCAGGTCCACAGCCGGGAGGTCACATCCTGCACTGTGATCTTGTCCTGCACCAGGACCAGGTCCACATCCAGGGGGTCCCATCCTGCACCAGGTCTGTGTCCTGCACCAGGGACTGATCCTGCACCAGGTCCACAGCCAGGAGGTCACATCCTGCACTGTGATCTTGTCCTGCACCAGGACCAGGTCCACATCCAGGGGGTCACATCCTGCACCAGGTCTGTGTCCTGCACCAGGGACTGATCCTGCACCAGGACCACAGCCAGGAGGTCACATCCTGCACTGTGATCTTGTCCTGCACCAGGACCAGGTCCACATCCAGGGGGTCCCATCCTGCACCAGGTCTGTGTCCTGCACCAGGGACTGATCCTGCACCAGGTCCACATCCAGGAGGTCACATCCTGCACCAGGACCACGTTCTGCACCAGGACCAGATCCGGCGGGTCACATCCTGCTGGGTCCTGCACCATGGGGTCCCCCGACTCCCCCCCCGCCGTGTCCCCGTCCCCCCCATGTCCTTGTCCCCTCGGCACCGTCCCTGGATCGTGGTGCCACCCAGCGCCCTTTGCCCACGGCGGCTCCCGTGGCCTCCAGCCCCGCGAAGGCCGGTGAGATAAGAGCCTGGGAGCCCAACCGAGGCCGAAGGTCGGACTCGGCTCAGCGTTCCCGGCGTTCCGGCTCCTCCAGAACCAGCTGGGGGCTGGGACCGAACCCGTCGGGACGGGAGGGATGGAGCTGCCACCGGCCGTGGCCGGGGGAGGGACGTGGATGTTGGGTTCTGGTGTTCGTGGCCACCACGATGGGGACAAGGCTGGTGGGAGCCGTTGCCGGCTGTGGTGGGGACGTGGGCGCCGGGATGGGGCGTTCCCGTGGTGGTTCCAGGTCCTTGGGATGGAGACGTGGGATGTGGGAGGCACCGCTGGCCGTGGTGGGGACGTGGACGCTGGGTTGGGGTGTTCCCATGGTGGTTCCAGGTCCTTGGGATGGAGACGTGGGATGTGGGAGGCACCGCTGGCCGTGGTGGGGATGTGGAAGCTGGGTTGGGGTGTTCCCGTGGTGGTTCCAGGTCCTTGGGATGGAGCCGTTCGATGTGGGAGGCACCGCTGGCCGTGGTGGGGATGTGGAAGCTGGGTTGGGGTGTTCCCATGGTGGTTCCAGGTCCTTGGGATGGAGACGTGGGATGTGGGAGGCACCGCTGGCCGTGGTGGGGACGTGGACGCTGGGTTGGGGTGTTCCCGTGGTGGTTCCAGGTCCTTGGGATGGAGACGTGGGATGTGGGAGGCACCGCTGGCCGTGGTGGGGATGTGGAAGCTGGGTTGGGGTGTTCCCGTGGTGGTTCCAGGTCCTTGGGATGGAGCCGTTCGATGTGGGAGGCACCGCTGGCCGTGGTGGGGATGTGGAAGCTGGGTTGGGGTGTTCCCATGGTGGTTCCAGGTCCTTGGGATGGAGACGTGGGATGTGGGAGGCACCGCTGGCCGTGGTGGGGACGTGGACGCTGGGTTGGGGTGTTCCCGTGGTGGTTCCAGGTCCTTGGGATGGAGACGTGGGATGTGGGAGGCACCGCTGGCCGTGGTGGGGATGTGGAAGCTGGGTTGGGGTGTTCCCGTGGTGGTTCCAGGTCCTTGGGATGGAGCCGTTCGATGTGGGAGGCACCGCTGGCCGTGGTGGGGATGTGGAAGCTGGGTTGGGGTGTTCCCATGGTGGTTCCAGGTCCTTGGGATGGAGACGTGGGATGTGGGAGGCACCGCTGGCCGTGGTGGGGACGTGGACGCTGGGTTGGGGTGTTCCCGTGGTGGTTCCAGGTCCTTGGGATGGAGACGTGGGATGTGGGAGGCACCGCTGGCCGTGGTGGGGATGTGGAAGCTGGGTTGGGGTGTTCCCGTGGTGGTTCCAGGTCCTTGGGATGGAGACGTGGGATGTGGGAACAATCACTGGCCGTGGTGGGGACGTGGACGCTGGGTTGGGGTGTTCCCGTGGTGGTTCCAGGTCCTTGAGATGGAGACGTGGACACCGGGTTGTTCCAGGTCCTTGAGATGGGGACATGGACACCGGGTTGTCCCAGGTCCTTGAGATGGAGACGTGGACACCAGGTTGTTCCAGGTCCTTGGGATGGAGACGTGGACACCGGGTTGTTCCAGGTCCTTGAGATGGAGACGTGGGATGTGGGAACCATCACTGGCCGTGGTGGGGACATGGACACTGGGTTATTCCAGATCATTGGGATGGGGATGTGGACACCAGGTTGTCCCAGATCATTGGGATTGGGACATGGACACCAGGTTATTCCAGATCACTGGGATGGGGACACGGAGACCAGGTTGTTCCAGATCACTGGGATGGAGATACGGACACCAGGTTCTTCCAGATCACTGGGATTAGGACCTGGACACCAGGTTGTTCCAGGTCATTGGGATGGGGACATGGACACCAGGTTGTCCCAGACCATTGGGATGGGGACACGGACACCAGGTTCTTCCAGATCACTGGGATTAGGACCTGGACACCAGGTTGTTCCAGACCATTGGGATGGGGACGCGGACACCAGGTTATTCCAGACCATTGGGATGGGGACACGGACACCAGGTTGTCCCAGATCACTGGGATGGGGACATGGGACGTGGGATCCACCACTGGCCGTGGTGGGGACATGGACACCAGGTTATTCCAGATGATTGGGATGGGGACACGGACACCAGGTTCTTCCAGATCACTGGGATTAGGACCTGGACACCAGGTTGTTCCAGATCACTGGGATGGGGACACGGACACCAGGTTGTCCTAGATCACTGGGATGGGGACATGGACACCAGGTTGTCCCAGACCATTGGGATGGGGACACGGACACCAGGTTGTTCCAGATCACTGGGATGGGGACACGGACACCAGGTTGTCCTAGATCACTGGGATGGGGACACGGACACCAGGTTGTTCCAGACCATTGGGATGGGGACACGGACACCAGGTTGTCCTAGATCACTGGGATGGGGACACGGACACCAGGTTGTTCCAGATCACTGGGATGGGGACACGGACACCAGGT
>JAUNZM010002943.1:0-31202 GCA_033459285.1 Clamator glandarius
AGCTTTTGGGGTTCAGAGGGATCCCGAGAGGTGGGTCCTATAGTTGGGGGGGGTCCACTTTTTTGGGGTGCTCTGGGAAGGGTTTTTTTTTGGGGGGGGGATGATTTGAGGCTCTCGCTACAGCTCGGGGAAGGAGGGGGGTGTTGGTTTTTGGGGGTGTCCAGGGGGGTTTTTGGGGTTCGGGGTGAAGCTTTTGGGGTTCAGACGGATCCCGAGAGGTGGGTCCTATAGTTGGGGGGGGTCCCACTTTTTTGGGGTGCTCTGGGAAGGGTTTTTTTTGGGGGGGGGGGATGATTTGAGGCTCTCCCTACAGCTCGGGGAAGGAGAGGGGGGGGAGGTTGGTTTTTGGGGGTGTCCAGGGGGGGTTTGGGGTTCGGGGTGAAGCTTTTGGGGTTCAGAGGGATCCCGAGAGGCGGGTCCTATAGTTGGGGGGGTCCCACGTTTTTGGGGTGCCCTGGGGGGGGCTGAGAAGGGGATTTGGGGGGGAGTGGGATTCGAGGCTCTCCCTACAGCTCGGGGAAGGAGGGGGGGGGGGAGGTTGGTTTTTGGGGGTGTCCAGGGGGGTTTTGGGGTTCAGGGTGAAGCTTTTGGGGTTCAGAGGGATCCGAGAGGTGGGTCCTATAGTTGGGGGGGGTCCCACTTTTTTGGGGTGCTCTGGGAAGGGTTTTTTTTTTGGGGGGGGGATGATTTGAGGCTCTCCCTACAGCTCGGGGAAGGAGGGGGGGGGGGGGTGTTGGTTTTTTGGGGGTGTCCGGGGGGTTTTGGGGGGTTCAGGGTGGGATTTTTGGGGTCCCCCCCCACCTTAGTGATGCGCCGATAGGTCTCGGCGTGCGAGGGGCTCTCGAAAGGGGGGTGTCCGGCCAGCAGCTCGAAGCAGAGAACCCCCAGACACCAGAGATCGACCTTCTCGTCGTGGGGCTGCCCCTCGACCATCTCGGGGGGCAGATAATCGAGGGTCCCACACAGCGTGCGGCGCCTGCACAGGGGGGACCCAGCCCCACAGCTGCCCCATAGCGCCCCCCAAGTGCCCCCCAGCCCCACAGCTGCCCCACAGCTGCCCCACAAGTGCCCCATAGCGCCCCCCAGCCCCACAGCTGCCCCACAGCTGCCCCCCAAGTGCCCCCCAGCCCCACAGCTGCCCCACAGCTGCCCCCCAGCCCCACAGCTGCCCCACAGCTGCCCCATAGCACCCCATAGCGCCCCATAGCGCCCCCCCCAGCCCCACAGCTGCCCCACAGCTGCCCCCCCAGCCCCACAGCTGCCCCACAGCTGCCCCATAGCGCCCCATAGCGCCCCCCCCAGCCCCACAGCTGCCCCATAGCGCCCCCCAGCCCCACAGCTGCCCCATAGCTGCCCCATAGCGCCCCATAGCGCCCCCCCCAGCCCCACAGCTGCCCCACAGCTGCCCCCCCAGCCCCACAGCTGCCCCACAGCTGCCCCATAGCGCCCCATAGCGCCCCCCCAGCCCCACAGCTGCCCCATAGCGCCCCCCAGCCCCACAGCTGCCCCATAGCTGCCCCATAGCGCCCCATAGCGACCCCCCAGCCCCACAGCTGCCCCACAGCTGCCCCATAGCGCCCCATAGCGCCCCCCCAGCCCCACAGCTGCCCCATAGCGCCCCCCAGCCCCACAGCTGCCCCATAGCTGCCCCATAGCGCCCCATAGCGCCCCCCCAGCCCCACAGCTGCCCCACAGCTGCCCCCCCCAGCCCCACAGCTGCCCCACAGCTGCCCCATAGCGCCCCATAGCGCCCCCCCAGCCCCACAGCTGCCCCATAGCGCCCCCCAGCCCACAGCTGCCCCATAGCTGCCCCATAGCGCCCCATAGCGACCCCCCAGCCCCACAGCTGCCCCACAGCTGCCCCATAGCGCCCCATAGCGCCCCCCAGCCCCACAGCTGCCCCATAGCGCCCCCCAGCCCCACAGCTGCCCCATAGCTGCCCCATAGCGCCCCATAGCGACCCCCCAGCCCCACAGCTGCCCCACAGCTGCCCCATAGCGCCCCATAGCGCCCCACAGCTGCCCCACAGCTGCCCCATAGCGCCCCCCAGCCCCACAGCTGCCCCACAGCTGCCCCATAGCTGCCCCACAAGTGCCCCCCAGCCCCACAGCTGCCCCACAGCTGCCCCACAGCTGCCCCCCAAGTGCCCCCCCAGCCCCACAGCTGCCCCACAGCTGCCCCATAGCGCCCCCCAGCCCCACAGCTGCCCCACAGCTGCCCCATAGCTGCCCCACAGCGCCCCCCAGCCCCACAGCTGCCCCATAGCTGCCCCATAGCGCCCCCCCAGCCCCACAGCTGCCCCACAGCTGCCCCACAGCTGCCCCATAGCGCCCCATAGCGCCCCCCAGCCCCACAGCTGCCCCACAGCTGCCCCATAGCACCCCATAGCGCCCCATAGCGCCCCCCCAGCCCCACAGCTGCCCCACAGCTGCCCCCCAGCCCCACAGCTGCCCCACAGCTGCCCCATAGCGCCCCATAGCGCCCCCCCAGCCCCACAGCTGCCCCATAGCGCCCCCCAGCCCCACAGCTGCCCCATAGCTGCCCCATAGCGCCCCATAGCGACCCCCCAGCCCCACAGCTGCCCCACAGCTGCCCCATAGCGCCCCATAGCGCCCCACAGCTGCCCCACAGCTGCCCCATAGCGCCCCCCAGCCCCACAGCTGCCCACAGCTGCCCCATAGCTGCCCCACAAGTGCCCCCCAGCCCCACAGCTGCCCCACAGCTGCCCCACAGCTGCCCCCCAAGTGCCCCCCCAGCCCCACAGCTGCCCCACAGCTGCCCCATAGCGCCCCCCAGCCCCACAGCTGCCCCACAGCTGCCCCATAGCTGCCCCACAGCGCCCCCCAGCCCCACAGCTGCCCCACAGCTGCCCCATAGCTGCCCCATAGCGCCCCCCCAGCCCCACAGCTGCCCCACAGCTGCCCCACAGCTGCCCCATAGCGCCCCATAGCGCCCCATAGCGCCCCCCCAGCCCCACAGCTGCCCCATAGCTGCCCCATAGCGCCCCCCCAGCCCCACAGCTGCCCCACAGCTGCCCCATAGCTGCCCCATAGCGCCCCATAGCGCCCCCCCAGCCCCACAGCTGCCCCATAGCTGCCCCATAGCGCCCCATAGCGGCCCCCAGCCCCACAGCTGCCCCATAGCGCCCCATAGCGCCCCCCCAGCCCCACAGCTGCCCCATAGCTGCCCCATAGCGCCCCATAGCGCCCCCCCAGCCCCACAGCTGCCCCACAGCTGCCCCACAAGTGCCCCCCCAGCCCCACAGCTGCCCCATAGCGGCCCCCCCAGCCCCACAGCTGCCCCATAGCGGCCCCCCCAGCCCCACAGCTGCCCCATAGCGGCCCCCCCAGCCCCACAGCTGCCCCATAGCGGCCCCCCCAGCCCCACAGCTGCCCCATAGCGGCCCCCCCAGCCCCACAGCTGCCCCATAGCGGCCCCCCAGCCCCACAGCTGCCCCCCAGGTGCCCCCCCAGCCCCAGAGCTGCCCCCCAGGTGCCCCCCCAGCCCCCGAGCAGCCCCCCAGGCCCCCCCAGCCCCAGAGCTGCCCCCCAGGCCCCCCCAGCCCCAGAGCTGCCCCCCAGGTGCCCCCCCAGCCCCAGAGCTGCCCCCCAGGGCCCCCCCAGCCCCAGAGCTGCCCCCCAGGTGCCCCCCCAGCCCCAGAGCTGCCCCCCCAGCCCCAGAGCTGCCCCCCAGGGCCCCCCCAGCCCCAGAGCTGCCCCCCCAGCCCCAGAGCTGCCCCCCAGGTGCCCCCCCAGCCCCAGAGCTGCCCCCCCGGGCCCCCCCAGCCCCATAGCGGCCCCCCAGCCCCAGAGCTGCCCCCCAGGTGCCCCCCCAGCCCCAGAGCTGCCCCAGAGCTGCCCCCCCAGCCCCAGAGCTGCCCCCCCCGGCCCCCCCAGCCCAGAGCTGCCCCCCAGGTGCCCCCCCAGCCCCAGAGCTGCCCCCCCAGCCCCAGAGCTGCCCCCCAGGGCCCCCCCAGCCCCAGAGCTGCCCCCCCAGCCCCAGAGCTGCCCCCCAGGTGCCCCCCCAGCCCCAGAGCTGCCCCCCAGGTGCCCCCCAGCCCCAGAGCTGCCCCCCAGCCCCAGAGCTGCCCCCCCAGCCCCAGAGCTGCCCCCCAGGGCCCCCCCAGCCCCAGAGCTGCCCCCCCAGCCCCAGAGCTGCCCCCCAGGTGCCCCCCCAGCCCCAGAGCTGCCCCCCCAGCCCCAGAGCTGCCCCCCAGGTGCCCCCCCAGCCTCCCAGGTGCCCCCCCAGCCCCATAGCGGCCCCCCCCAGCCCCAGAGCTGCCCCCCAGGTGCCCCCCCAGCCCCAGAGCGGCCCCCCAGGTGCCCCCCCAGCCCCAGAGCTGCCCCCCCAGCCCCAGAGCGGCCCCCCCAGGTGCCCCCCCAGCCCCAGAGCTGCCCCCCCCAGCCCCATAGCGGCCCCCCAGCCCCAGAGCTGCCCCAGGTGCCCCCCCAGCCCCAGAGCTGCCCCCCCAGCCCCAGAGCTGCCCCCCCAGCCCCAGAGCTGCCCCAGGTGCCCCCCCAGCCCCATAGCGGCCCCCCAGCCCCAGAGCTGCCCCCCCAGCCCCATAGCGGCCCCCCCAGCCCCAGAGCTGCCCCCCCAGCCCCAGAGCGGCCCCCCAGGGCCCCCCCAGCCCCAGAGCTGCCCCCCCAGCCCCATAGCGGCCCCCCCAGCCCCAGAGCGGCCCCCCCAGCCCCAGAGCTGCCCCCCCAGCCCCAGAGCTGCCCCCCCAGCCCCAGAGCTGCCCCCCCAGCCCCAGAGCGGCCCCCCCGGTCTCACCGCAGGGACGGGGCGTGCACGGACCAGCCGAAGTCGGCGATTTTCAGCTCCCCCTTGAAGCCGAGCAGCAGGTTCTCGGGTTTGATGTCGCGGTGAATGACTTTGCGCTCGTGGCAATAGAGCAGAGCGTCCGCCAGCTCCTCCATCAGCTTCGGGGGGACCCGGAAAGAGGGGGGGCGGGGGGGTCAGGGCCCCCCCGAAACCCACCCCCGGACCCCCAGCCCTTAAAACCCCTCGAGTCCCTTGGTGGAGCACGGGGAGCGGTAGCTCCTCTGTTACTTAGAGGGGTAAAAAGGGGGTTCAGGGCACCCCAAAAGCGAGGGGGGACCCCAAATTCCTCCCCAGGGTCGCCCCCAAACCCAGAGATCCCCCCCAAATCCTTTAAGCTCCCCCAAAATCCTTTAGGGCCCCCCAAAACCTCTCAAGTCCCTCCACGTCCCTTCGTGGAGCAGCGGGAGCGGTAGCTCCTCTGTTACTTAGAGGGGTAAAAAGGGGGTTCAGGGCACCCCAAAAGCGAGGGGGGACCCCAAATCTCTCCCCAGGGTAGCCCCCAAAGATCCCCCCCAAATCCTTTAAGCCCCCCCAAAATCCCTTTAGGCCCCCCAAAACCTCTCAAGTCCTCCACGCCCCTTCGTGGAGCAGCGGGAGCGGTAGCTCCTCTGTTACTTAGAGGGGTAAAAAGGGGGTTCAGGGCACCCCAAAAGCGAGGGGGGGACCCCAAATTCCTCCCCAGGGTCGCCCCCAAACCCAGGGTCCCCCCAAATCCTTTAAGCTCCCCCAAAATCCTTTAGGGGGCCCCCCAAAACTTCTCAAGTCCCTCCACGTCCCTTCATGGAGCAGCAGGAGCGGTAGCTCCTCTGTTACTTAGAGGGGTAAAAAGGGGGTTCAGGGCACCCCAAAAGCGAGGGGGGACCCCAAATCTCTCCCCAGGGGTAGCCCCCAAACCCAAGGGACCCCCCAAAATCCTTTAGGGGCCCCCCAAAAGCCCTCAAGTCCCTCTCACATCCCCCCATTGCACAGGGGGTGCCCCGTTTGGGGGGGTTCAGGAGTTTTGAGGTGCCTGGTTTGGGGTTCAGGGTTCACTTTTTTGGGGCATACAAGGGGGTTTTGGGGTTCGGGGGGATCGGGTCACCCCATTTTTGGGGTTCAGGGGGCTTTGGGGTCCCCAGTTTTCAGATTCAGGAGGGTTTGGGGGTTCAGGGTGCTGACTGTGGTGCAACAAGAGGGGTACAGGGGGTTTGGGTGCCCGTTTTGGGGTTCAGAGTCCACTTTTTTGGGGTGTACAGGGGGGTTTGGGGGTTCGGGAGAGTGCAGACACCCCCTTTTTGGGGGTCTGAGGTACCCCATTTTTGGGGTTCAGGAGGTATTGGGGTTCAGGTTGCGGACTACAGCTTGCCGGGTGGGGGGGGGGGGGGCAGGGTGTTTGGGTGCCCGTTTTGGGGTTCAGGATCCACTTTCTCGGGGCGTACAGGGGGGTTTGCGGGTTCGGGGGGGTCCGGACTGCCCAGTTTTGGGGTTCGGGGGGGTTTTGGGGGGCCCACCGTGGCGGTGCGGGAGGCGTCGAGGCGGCGGTGCGGGAGGCGTCGAGGCGGCGGCAGAGCGCTGCAGCTCCTTGTAAAGCTCCCCCCGGGGCGCAAACTCGAGGATGAGGAAGACGCGGCGCCGGTCGTGGAAATAATTGTAGAGACGGAGGATATTGGGGTGTCTGGGGGGGGGTACAGGGTGAGACACCCCCCCTTCTGGGACCCCCCAACTCGGGGGACCCCCCTCCCAGTATCCCCAGTATAACCCCAGTATCCCCAGTATAACCCAGTATCCCCAGTGCCACCTACTGGCTCTGGGACCTCCCTTCCCATTAACCCCAATGGGGCTCTGGGACCCCCCCCTTTCTCCATTAACCCCAAGGAGCATTAACTCCCTCCAGTGCCCCCCAACTCCCTCCCAGTGCCCCCAACTCCCTCCCAGTGCCCCCCAACTCCCTCCCAGTGCCCCCCAACTCCCTCCAGTGCCCCCCAACTCCCTCCAGTGCCCTCTAACTCCTCCCAGTGCCTCCAGTGCCCTCTAACTCCCTCCCAGTGCCTCCAGTGCCCTCTGACTCCCTCCCAGTGACTCCAGTGCCCCCCAACCTCCTCCAGTGCCCTCTAACTCCCTCCCAGTGCCTCCCAGTGCCCCCCAACCTCCTCCAGTGCCCTCTAACTCCCTCCCAGTGACTCCCAGTGGCCCCCAACCTCCTCCCAGTGCCTCTAACTCCCTCCCAGTGCCTCCAGCGCCCTCTAACTCCCTCCCAGTGCCTCCCAGTGCCCCCCAACCTCCTCCCAGTGCCCTCTAACTCCCTCCCGGTGCCTCCAGTGCCCTCTAACTCCCTCCCAGTGCCTCCCAGTGCCCCCAACCTCCTCCCAGCGCCCTCTAACTCCCTCCCAGTGCCTCCCAGTGCCCTCTAACTCCCTCCCAGTGCTCCAGTGCCCCCCAACCTCCTCCCAGCGCCCTCTAACTCCCTTCCAGTGCCTCCCAGTGCCCTCTAACTCCCTCCCAGTGCCTCCCAGTGCCCCCCAACCTCCTCCCAGCGCCCTCTAACTCCCTCCCAGTGCCTCCAGTGCCCTCTAACTCCCTCCCAGTGACTCCCAGTGGCCCCCAACCTCCTCCCAGTGCCCTCTAACTCCCTCCCAGTGCCTCCCAGTGCCCCCCAACCTCCTCCCAGTCGCCCTCTAACTCCCTCCCAGTGCCTCCCAGTGCCCTCTAACTCCCTCCCAGTGACTCCCAGTGCCCCCCAACCTCCTCCCAGCGCCCTCTAACTCCCTCCAGTGCCTCCCAGTGCCTCCCAGCGCCCTCTAACTCCCTCCAGTGCCTCCCAGTGCCCCCCAACCTCCTCCCAGTGCCCTCTAACTCCTCCCAGTGCCTCCCAGTGCCCCCCAACCTCCTCCCAGCGCCCTCTAACTCCCTCCCAGTGCCTCCAGTGCCCCCCAACCTCCTCCCAGTGCCCTCTAACTCCCTCCCAGTGCCCCCCAGTTGCCCTCTGACTCCTCCCAGTGCCCCCTAGTGCCCCCCAGTACCGGAGGTGGGCCTGGATCTCGATCTCTCGCCGCAGCTGGTGCTCCACGCCCTCCTTCTCCACTTGGCTCTTGAAGAGCACCTTGAGGGCCACGAGGCAGCGGGAGCCGCGTTCCCGCGCCAGGTAAACGTTCCGAACTTCCCTTTGCCCAGCGGGCGCCCCACCTCGAAATCCTCCAGCGAGAACGAGCGCCTGGGGGGGGAGAGTGGAGAGGAGGACCCCCCCACTGTCACCCCTGAGCTCTGGGACCCCCCCACTGTCACCCCTGAGCTCTGGGACCCCCCCCACTGTCACCCCTGAGCTCTGGGACCCCCCCACTGTCACCCCTGAGCTCTGGGACCCCCCCACTGTCACCCCTGAGCTCTGGGACCCCCCCCACTGTCACCCCTGAGCTCTGGGACCCCCCCCACTGTCACCCCTGAGCTCTGGGACCCCCCCCACTGTCACCCCTGAGCTCTGGAGACCCCCCCCATTGTCACCCCTGAGCTCTGAGACCCCCCCATTGTCACCCCTGAGCTCTGGGACCCCCCCACTGTCACCCCTGAGCTCTGGGATGCCCCCACTGTCACCCCTGAGCTCTGAGACCCCCCCATTGTCACCCCTGAGCTCTGAGACCCCCCCACTGTCACCCTTGAGCTCTGGGACCCCCCCCACTGTCACCCCTGAGCTCTGGGAACCCCCCCACTGTCACCCCTGAGCTCTGGGACCCCCCCCACTGTCACCCCTGAGCTCTGGGACCCCCCCCACTGTCACCCCTGAGCTCTGGGACCACCCCCACTGTCACCCCTGAGCTCTGAGACCCCCCCCCTCTGTCACCACCTGAGCTCTGAGACCCCCCCCACTGTCACCCCTGAGCTCTGAGACCCCCCCACTGTCACCCTGAGCTCTGAGACCCCCCCCACTGTCACACCTGAGCTCTGAGACCCCCCCACTGTCACCCCTGACCTCTGGACCCCCCCCACTGTCACCCCTGAGCTCTGGGACACCCCCACTGTCACCCCTGAGCTCTGAGACCCCCCCCACTGTCACCCTTGAGCTCTGGGACCCCCCACACTGTCACCCCCTGAGCTCTGGGACCCCCCCACTGTCACCCCTGAGCTCTGGGACCCCCCCCACTGTCACCCCTGAGCTCTGGGACCCCCCCATTGTCACCCCTGAGCTCTGGGACCCCCCCACTGTCACCCTGAGCTCTGGGACCCCCCCCACTGTCACCCCTGAGCTCTGAGACCCCCCCACTGTCACCCGTGAGCTCTGGGACCCCCCCACTGTCACCCCTGAGCTCTGGGACCCCCCCACTGTCACCCCTGAGCTCTGGGACCCCCCCACTGTCACCCCTGAGCTCTGGGACCCCCCCCACTGTCACCCCTGAGCTCTGGGACCCCCCCCACTGTCACCCTGAGCTCTGAGACCCCCCCCCACTGTCACCCCTGAGCTCTGGGACCCCCCCACTGTCACCCCTGAGCTCTGGGACCCCCCCACTGTCCACCCCTGAGCTCTGGGACCCCCCCCACTGTCAACCCTGAGCTCTGGGACCCCCCCATTGTCACCCCTGAGCTCTGGGACCCCCCACTGTCACCCCTGAGCTCTGAGACCCCCCCCACTGTCACCCCTGAGCTCTGAGACCCCCCCACTGTCACCCTGAGCTCTGGACCCCCCACTGTCACCCCTGACCTCTGGACCCCCCCACTGTCACCCCTGAGCTCTGAGACCCCCCCCACTGTCACCCCTGACCTCTGGGACCCCCCCCACTGTCACCCCTGAGCTCTGGAACCCCCCCCACTGTCACCCCTGAGCTCTGGGACCCCCCCCCACTGTCACCCCTGACCTCTGGGACCCCCCCCACTGTCACCCCTGAGCTCTGGGACCCCCCCCACTGTCACCCCTGAGCTCTGAGACCCCCCCACTGTCACCCCTGAGCTCTGGGACCCCCCACTGTCACCCTGAGCTCTGGAACCCCCCCACTGTCACCCCTGAGCTCTGGGACCCCCCACTGTCACCCTGAGCTCTGGAACCCCCCACTGTCACCCCTGAGCTCTGGGACCCCCCCACTGTCACCCCTGAGCTCTGGGACCCCCCCACTGTCACCCTGACCTCTGGGACCCCCCCCACTGTCACCCTGAGCTCTGAGACCCCCCCCACTGTCACCCCTGACCTCTGGGACCCCCCCCACTGTCACCCCTGAGCTCTGGAACCCCCCCCACTGTCACCCCTGAGCTCTGGGACCCCCCCCACTGTCACCCCTGACCTCTGGGACCCCCCCACTGTCACCCCTGAGCTCTGGGACCCCCCCACTGTCACCCCTGAGCTCTGAGACCCCCCACTGTCCACCCTGAGCTCTGGGACCCCCCCACTGTCACCCCTGAGCTCTGGAACCCCCCCACTGTCACCCCTGAGCTCTGGGACCCCCCCACTGTCACCCTGAGCTCTGGAACCCCCCCACTGTCACCCCTGAGCTCTGGGACCCCCCACTGTCACCCTTGAGCTCTGGGACCCCCCCCACTGTCACCCCTGAGCTCTGGGACCCCCCCCACTGTCACCCCTGAGCTCTGGGACCCCCCCACTGTCACCCCTGAGCTCTGGGACCCCCCCACTGTCACCCTTGAGCTCTGAGACCCCCCCCACTGTCACCCTGAGCTCTGAGACCCCCCCACTGTCACCCCTGAGCTCTGGGACACCCCCCACTGTCACCCCTGAGCTCTGGGACCCCCCCCACTGTCACCCCTGAGCTCTGGGACCCCCCCACTGTCACCAAGACCCCCCCCCTCAGTGACCCAAAGGGGCTCTGGGACCCCCCCCTTGTCACTCAATGTCCCCAAGACCCCCCCCCTTGTCCCCAAAAGTCCCAGCCCCCAATATTTACCCCCCCCCCCAAACTCACGGCTGCAGGGGGGGGGCGGGGGGGGCGCAGAGTTCCAGGGGGACCCGGCCTGTGCCTGAATGGGGGGGGGGGGGGGGGAATGAAACAAGGGGGGGGGGCAGCACCCCAAAACCACCCTGGCGGGGGGCCAGAACCCCCCCATGAGATCCAAGCCCCCCATTTTTACCCCCCACCCCCTTTTGCCCCCCTCCCACCCCATTTTGACCCCCGACCCCCTTTTTTGCCCCCCCCCCGGACCTCCCCGTCCCCATTTACCCCCCTCACCCCACTTTTAGGGCCCCCCCGTCCCCTTTTACCCCCCTCACCCCACTTTTAGGACCCCCCCGTCCCCATTTACCCCCCTCACCCCACTTTTAGGACCCCCCCGTCCCCATTTACCCCCCTCACCCCCACTTTTAGGACCCCCCCCGTCCCCATTTACCCCCCTCACCCACTTTTTACCCCCCCCCCCATTACCTGGCAGGTTCCCAGCGGGGGCTCTTTACGGTGTCCGGGGGGGGGCAGCCTCCCCACACTGCGAGGGGAATGAGGGGAGGGGGGGGTCACCTATAGGGACACCCCCCCCCCACCTCCAGAATTTTGGGGGTGGGGGACACGACACCCCTCAAAGACACCCCCCCCCCCCAATACCTTGGGGGTCCACGTTCTCCTTCTGAGACATTCTGGGGGGGGGGGGGGAAAAAAAGGGTTAAACCCCCCCCATGCCCCCCAAATCCCTCTATGCACCCCGAAATGCCCCCTATATCCCTCTATGCACCCCCAGACCCCCCCTATATGCCTCTATACACCCACAAATCCCCCCTATATCCCTCTATGCCCCCCAGACACCCCTTATATCCCTCCATACACCCCCAAATCCCTCCTATATCCCTCTATGCACCCCCAAATCCCTCTATGCCCCCCCAATTCTCCTCTATATCCCTCTATACCACCCCAGACACCCCTTATATCCCTCCATACACCCCCAAATCCCTCCTATATCCCTCTATGCACCCCCAAATCTCCTCTATATCCCTCTATGCCCCCCAGACACCCCTTATATCCCTCCATACACCCCCAAATCCCTCCTATATCCCTCTATGCACCCCCAAATCTCCTCTATATCCCTCTATGCCCCCCAGACACCCCTTATATCCCTCCATACACCCCCCAAATCCCCCCTATATCCCTCTATGCACCCCCAAATCTCCTCTATATCCCTCTATGCCCCCCCAGACACCCCTTATATCCCTCCATACACCCCCAAATCCCTCCTATATCCCTCTATGCCCCCCCAATCTTCTCTATATCCCTCTATACCACCCCAGACACCCCTTATATCCCTCCATACACCCCCCAAATCCCCCCTATATCCCTCTATACACCCCCAAATCTCCTCTATATCCCTCTATGCCCCCCAGACACCCCTTATATCCCTCCATACACCCCCAAATCCCTCCTATATCCCTCTATGCACCCCCAAATCCCTCTATGCCCCCCCAATCTCCTCTATATCCCTCTATACCCCCCCAGACACCCCTTATATCCTCCATACACCCTCAAATCCCCTCTATATCCCTCCATACACCCCCCAAATCCCCCCTATATCCCTCTATGCCCCCCCAGAGCCCCCTATATCCCTCTACACCCCCACAAATCGCTCTATACCCCCCCCAAATTCCTCTATACCCCCTGAACCACCCCTATATCCCCCTATACCCCCCCAAATCGCTCTATACCCCCCAATATCCCTCTATAAACCCCCCCCAAGCCCCCCCATTATCCCTCTATACCCCCCCATATCCCTCTATACCCCCCCCCGGATCACCCCTATATCCCTCTATACCCCCCTATATTCCTCTATACCCCCCCAAATCCCTCTATACCCCCCCAGAATCCCTCTATACCCCTCCGGATCACCCCTATATCCCTCTATACCCCCCCAAATCCCTCTATACCCCCCCGGATCACCCCTACATCCCTCTATACCCCCCCCATATCCCTCTATAACCCCCCCAGAATCCCTCTATAACCCCCCCAAACCACCCCCATATCCCTCTATACCCCCCAAATCCCTCTATATCCCCCCCAAATCCCTCTATACCCCCCATATCCTTCTATACCCCCCCAAATCCCTCTATACCCCCCCAGAATCCCTCTATACCCCCCGGATCACCCCTACATCCCTCTATACCTCCCCCATATCCCCTCTATAACCACCCAGAATCCCTCTATAACCCCCCCAAACCACCCCCATATCCCTCTATACCCCCCAAATCCCTCTATACCCCCCATATCCCTCTATAACCCCCCATATCCCTCTATAACCCCCCCAAACCCCCCCATATCCCTCTATACCCCCCCAAATCCCTCTATATCCCCCCCAAAATCCCTCTATACCCCCCGGATCACCCCTATATCCCTCTATACCCCCCCAAATCCCTCTATATCCCCCCAAAATCCCTCTATATCCCCCCAAAATCCCTCTATAACCCCCCCAAACCCCCCCATATCCCTCTATACCCCCCGGATCACCCCTATATCCCTCTATACCCCCCCAAATCCCTCTATATCCCCCCAAAATCCCTCTATACCCCCCCATATCCCTCTATAACCCCCCCAAATCCCCCATAACCCTCTATACCCCCCCGGATCACCCCTATATCCCTCTATATCCCCCCAAAATCCCTCTATATCCCCCCAAAATCCCTCTATAACCCCCCCAAACCCCCCCATATACCTCTATACCCCCCCAAATCCCTCTATATCCCCCCCAAAATCCCTCTATAACCCCCCCATATCCCTCTATAACCCCGCCAAACCCCCCCAAATCCCTCTATACCCCCCCAAATCCCTCTATAACCCCCCCAAACCCCCCCATATACCTCTATACCCCCCCAAATCCCTCTATATCCCCCCCAAAATCCCTCTATAACCCCCCGAACCCCCCTCTAGCCCCCCGATACCCCTCAGGCCCCCCTCACCTCCCCCTCAGGCCTCGCTCCTCTCTCTCCCGCCCTCGTTTCAAACCTCGGCCCCGCCCCCTCGCCTCGCGCTCCCATTGGTCGCGGCCGCTGGTCACGCCCCGCCCCCTCGCCTCGCGCTCCCATTGGTCGCGGCCGCTGGTCACGCCCCGCCCCCTCGCCTCGCGCTCCCATTGGTCGCGGCCGCTGGTCACGCCCCGCCCCCTCGCCTCGCGCTCCCATTGGTCGCGGCCGCTGGTCACGCCCCGCCCCCTCGCCTCGCGCTCCCATTGGTCGCGGCCGCTGGTCACGCCCCCCCCGCGCGCGCATGGGAGCGGCCGTTTTGGAGGGGGCGTGGTTTGGTTGCCTTATATGGAGGGGGCGTGGCCAGCGCGCGGCGCCGATTGGCGCCATGGGGTTGAGGGGGCGTGGCCTTCGCTCCTTATATGGAGGGGGCTGAGTGACGGCGCTGATTGGCTGCGGCGAGTGAGGGGGCGTGGCCTGCGCGGCCTTTAGGAATGGGGCGTGGCCTGATGAGTGGTGCTGGGACCCGTATGCACCAGTATGAACCAGTACGAGCCAATAGGACACCAGTACGAACCAGTATGAGCCGATAGGACACCAGTATGAGCCGATAGGACACCAGTACGAACCAGTATGAGCCGATAGGACACCAGTATGAGCCGAGAGGACACCAGTATGAACCAGTATGAGCCGATAGGACACCAGTATGAACCAGTACGAGCCAATAGGACACCAGTATGAACCAGTATGAGCCGATAGGACACCAGTATGAGCCGATAGGACACCAGTACGAACCAGTATGAGCCGATAGGACACCAGTATGAACCAGTATGAGCCAATAGGACACCAGTACGAACCAGTATGAGCCAATAGGACACCAGTATGAGCCGATAGGACACCAGTATGAACCAGTATGAGCCGATAGGACACCAGTATGAACCAGTATGAGCCAATAGAACACCAGTATGAGCCGATAGGACACCAGTATGAACCAGTTTGAGCCAACAGAGGAACACCTTGCACCAGTTTGTACCAGTACAGAAGAGGAAGGCCCCAGTAGGACACCAGTTTGCACCAGCAGAGTACCAGTAAGCACCAGTTTGAACCAGTAGGCACCAGTACAAACCAGTAGGGGGGAGAAAGGCCCCAGTAGGCCCCAGTTTATACCAGTAAGGCCCCAGTAGTCACCAGTTTGCACCAGTAGGGGAGAGAAAGGCCCCAGTAGGCACCAGTTTATACCAGTAAGGCCCCAGTAGGCCCCAGTTTATACCAGTAAGGCCCCAGTTAGGCCCCAGTTTATACCAGTAAGGCCCCAGTAGGCCCCAGTTTATACCAGTAAGGCCCCAGCAGGCCCCAGTTTATACCAGTAAGGCCCCAGCAGGCCCCAGTTTATACCAGTAAGGCACAAGTAGGCCCCAGTTTATACCAGTAAGGCCCCAGTTAGGCCCCAGTTTATACCAGTAAGGCCCCAGTAGGCCCCAGTTTATACCAGTAAGGCCCCAGTAGGCCCCAGTTTATACCAGTAAGGCCCCAGTTAGGCCCCAGTTTATACCAGTAAGGCCCCAGTAGGCCCCAGTTTATACCAGTAAGGCCCCAGTTAGGCCCCAGTTTATACCAGTAAGGCCCCAGTAGGCACCAGTTTATACCAGTAAGGCACCAGCAGGCACCAGTTTATACCAGTAAGGCCCCAGTTAGGCCCCAGTTTATACCAGTAAGGCCCCAGTTAGGCCCCAGTTTATACCAGTTAGGCACCAGCAGGCCCCAGTTTATACCAGTAAGGCACCAGCAGGCACCAGTTTATACCAGTAAGGCCCCAGTTAGGCCCCAGTTTATACCAGTAAGGCCCCAGTTAGGCCCCAGTTTATACCAGTAAGGCACCAGCAGGCCCCAGTTTATACCAGTAAGGCCCCAGTTAGGCCCCAGTTTATACCAGTAAGGCCCCAGTTAGGCCCCAGTTTATACCAGTAAGGCCCCAGTAGGCCCCAGTTTATACCAGTAAGGCCCCAGTTAGGCCCCAGTTTATACCAGTAAGGCCCCAGTAGGCACCAGTTTATACCAGTAAGGCCCCAGCAGGCCCCAGTTTATACCAGTAAGGCCCCAGTTAGGCCCCAGTTTATACCAGTAAGGCCCCAGCAGGCACCAGTTTATACCAGTAAGGCCCCAGTTAGGCCCCAGTTTATACCAGTAAGGCCCCAGTTAGGCCCCAGTTTATACCAGTAAGGCCCCAGTTAGGCCCCAGTTTATACCAGTAAGGCCCCAGTAGGCCCCAGTTTATACCAGTAAGGCCCCAGTTAGGCCCCAGTTTATACCAGTAAGGCCCCAGTTAGGCCCCAGTTTATACCAGTAAGGCCCCAGTTAGGCCCCAGTTTATACCAGTAAGGCCCCAGTAGGCCCCAGTTTATACCAGTAAGGCCCCAGTTAGGCCCCAGTTTATACCAGTAAGGCCCCAGTTAGGCCCCAGTTTATACCAGTAAGGCCCCAGTAGGCCCCAGTTTATACCAGTAAGGCCCCAGTAGGCCCCAGTTTATACCAGTAAGGCCCCAGTTAGGCCCCAGTTTATACCAGTAAGGCCCCAGCAGGCCCCAGTTTATACCAGTAAGGCCCCAGCAGGCACCAGTTTATACCAGTAAGGCCCCAGTAGGCCCCAGTTTATACCAGTAAGGCCCCAGCAGGCACCAGTTTATACCAGTAAGGCCCCAGCAGGCACCAGTTTATACCAGTAAGGCCCCAGTAGGCCCCAGTTTATACCAGTAAGGCCCCAGCAGGCACCAGTTTATACCAGTAAGGCCCCAGTTAGGCCCCAGTTTATACCAGTAAGGCCCCAGTAGGCACCAGTTTATACCAGTAAGGCCCCAGTAGGCCCCAGTTTATACCAGTAAGGCCCCAGTAGGCCCCAGTTTATACCAGTAAGGCCCCAGTAGGCCCCAGTTTATACCAGTAAGGCCCCAGCAGGCACCAGTTTATACCAGTAAGGCCCCAGTAGGCCCCAGTTTATACCAGTAAGGCCCCAGTAGGCCCCAGTTTATACCAGTAAGGCCCCAGCAGGCCCCAGTTTATACCAGTAAGGCCCCAGTAGGCCCCAGTTTATACCAGTAAGGCCCCAGTAGGCCCCAGTTTATACCAGTAAGGCCCCAGTAGGCCCCAGTTTATACCAGTAAGGCCCCAGTAGTCACCAGTTTATACCAGTAAGGCCCCAGTAGGCCCCAGTTTATACCAGTAAGGCCCCAGTAGGCCCCAGTTTATACCAGTAAGGCCCCAGTTAGGCCCCAGTTTATACCAGTAAGGCCCCAGTTAGGCCCCAGTTTATACCAGTAAGGCCCCAGTAGGCCCCAGTTTATACCAGTAAGGCCCCAGTAGGCCCCAGTTTATACCAGTAAGGCCCCAGTAGGCCCCAGTTTATACCAGTAAGGCCCCAGTAGGCCCCAGTTTATACCAGTAAGGCCCCAGTTAGGCCCCAGTTTATACCAGTAAGGCCCCAGTTAGGCCCCAGTTTATACCAGTAAGGCCCCAGCAGGCCCCAGTTTATACCAGTAAGGCCCCAGTAGGCCCCAGTTTATACCAGTAAGGCACCAGTTAGGCACCAGTTTATACCAGTAAGGCCCCAGCAGGCACCAGTTTATACCAGTAAGGCCCCAGTAGGCCCCAGTTTATACCAGTAAGGCCCCAGTTAGGCCCCAGTTTATACCAGTAAGGCCCCAGTTAGGCCCCAGTTTATACCAGTAAGGCCCCAGTTAGGCCCCAGTTTATACCAGTAAGGCCCCAGTAGGCCCCAGTTTATACCAGTAAGGCCCCAGTTAGGCCCCAGTTTATACCAGTAAGGCCCCAGCAGGCCCCAGTTTATACCAGTAAGGCCCCAGCAGGCACCAGTTCATACCAGTAAGGCCCCAGCAGGCACCAGTTTATACCAGTAAGGCCCCAGCAGGCCCCAGTTTATACCAGTAAGGCCCCAGCAGGCACCAGTTTATACCAGTAAGGCCCCAGTTAGGCCCCAGTTTATACCAGTAAGGCCCCAGCAGGCACCAGTTTATACCAGTAAGGCCCCAGCAGGCACCAGTTTATACCAGTAAGGCCCCAGTAGGCCCCAGTTTATACCAGTAAGGCCCCAGTAGGCCCCAGTTTATACCAGTAAGGCCCCAGTAGGCCCCAGTTTATACCAGTAAGGCCCCAGTAGGCCCCAGTTTATACCAGTAAGGCCCCAGTAGGCCCCAGTTTATACCAGTAAGGCCCCAGCAGGCACCAGTTTATACCAGTAAGGCCCCAGTAGGCCCCAGTTTATACCAGTAAGGCCCCAGTAGGCCCCAGTTTATACCAGTAAGGCCCCAGCAGGCACCAGTTTATACCAGTAAGGCCCCAGTAGGCCCCAGTTTATACCAGTAAGGCCCCAGTAGGCCCCAGTTTATACCAGTAAGGCCCCAGTAGGCCCCAGTTTATACCAGTAAGGCCCCAGTTAGGCCCCAGTTTATACCAGTAAGGCCCCAGTTAGGCCCCAGTTTATACCAGTAAGGCCCCAGTAGGCCCCAGTTTATACCAGTAAGGCCCCAGTAGGCCCCAGTTTATACCAGTAAGGCCCCAGTTAGGCCCCAGTTTATACCAGTAAGGCCCCAGCAGGCCCCAGTTTATACCAGTAAGGCCCCAGCAGGCACCAGTTTATACCAGTAAGGCCCCAGCAGGCACCAGTTTATACCAGTAAGGCCCCAGCAGGCCCCAGTTTATACCAGTAAGGCACCAGCAGGCACCAGTTTATACCAGTAAGGCCCCAGCAGGCACCAGTTTATACCAGTAAGGCCCCAGCAGGCCCCAGTTTATACCAGTAAGGCCCCAGTTAGGCCCCAGTTTATACCAGTAAGGCACCAGCAGGCACCAGTTTATACCAGTAAGGCCCCAGCAGGCACCAGTTTATACCAGTAAGGCACCAGCAGGCACCAGTTTATACCAGTAAGGCCCCAGCAGGCACCAGTTTATACCAGTAAGGCCCCAGCAGGCACCAGTTTATACCAGTAAGGCACCAGCAGGCCCCAGTTTATACCAGTAAGGCCCCAGTAGGCCCCAGTTTATACCAGTAAGGCCCCAGTAGGCCCCAGTTTATACCAGTAAGGCCCCAGTAGGCACCAGTTTATACCAGTAAGGCCCCAGCAGGCACCAGTTTATACCAGTAAGGCCCCAGTTAGGCCCCAGTTTATACCAGTAAGGCCCCAGTAGGCCCCAGTTTATACCAGTAAGGCCCCAGTAGGCCCCAGTTTATACCAGTAAGGCCCCAGTTAGGCCCCAGTTTATACCAGTAAGGCCCCAGCAGGCACCAGTTTATACCAGTAAGGCACCAGTAGGCCCCAGTTTATACCAGTAAGGCCCCAGTAGGCCCCAGTTTATACCAGTAAGGCCCCAGTAGGCCCCAGTTTATACCAGTAAGGCCCCAGTAGGCACCAGTTTATACCAGTAAGGCCCCAGCAGGCACCAGTTTATACCAGTAAGGCCCCAGTTAGGCCCCAGTTTATACCAGTAAGGCCCCAGTAGGCCCCAGTTTATACCAGTAAGGCCCCAGTAGGCCCCAGTTTATACCAGTAAGGCCCCAGTTAGGCCCCAGTTTATACCAGTAAGGCCCCAGCAGGCACCAGTTTATACCAGTAAGGCCCCAGTTAGGCCCCAGTTTATACCAGTAAGGCCCCAGTAGGCCCCAGTTTATACCAGTAAGGCCCCAGCAGGCACCAGTTTATACCAGTAAGGCCCCAGCAGGCACCAGTTTATACCAGTAAGGCCCCAGCAGGCCCCAGTTTATACCAGTAAGGCCCCAGCAGGCACCAGTTTATACCAGTAAGGCCCCAGTAGGCCCCAGTTTATACCAGTAAGGCCCCAGTAGGCCCCAGTTTATAGCAGTAAGGCACCAGTAGGCCCCAGTTTATACCAGTAAGGCCCCAGTAGGCACCAGTTTATACCAGTAAGGCCCCAGCAGGCCCCAGTTTATACCAGTTAGGCACCAGCAGGCACCAGTTTATACCAGTAAGGCCCCAGTAGGCCCCAGTTTATACCAGTAAGGCCCCAGTAGGCCCCAGTTTATAGCAGTAAGGCACCAGTAGGCCCCAGTTTATACCAGTAAGGCCCCAGTAGGCACCAGTTTATACCAGTAAGGCCCCAGCAGGCCCCAGTTTATACCAGTAAGGCCCCAGTTAGGCCCCAGTTTATACCAGTAAGGCCCCAGTTAGGCCCCAGTTTATACCAGTTAGGCACCAGCAGGCCCCAGTTTATACCAGTAAGGCCCCAGTTAGGCCCCAGTTTATACCAGTAAGGCCCCAGTTAGGCCCCAGTTTATACCAGTAAGGCCCCAGTAGGCCCCAGTTTATACCAGTAAGGCCCCAGTTAGGCCCCAGTTTATACCAGTAAGGCCCCAGTAGGCCCCAGTTTATACCAGTAAGGCCCCAGTTAGGCCCCAGTTTATACCAGTAAGGCCCCAGTAGGCCCCAGTTTATACCAGTAAGGCCCCAGTAGGCCCCAGTTTATACCAGTAAGGCCCCAGTTAGGCCCCAGTTTATACCAGTAAGGCCCCAGTAGGCCCCAGTTTATACCAGTAAGGCCCCAGTAGGCCCCAGTTTATACCAGTAAGGCACCAGTTAGGCCCCAGTTTATACCAGTAAGGCCCCAGCAGGCCCCAGTTTATACCAGTAAGGCCCCAGTTAGGCACCAGTTTATACCAGTTAGGCACCAGTAGGCCCCAGTTTATACCAGTAAGGCCCCAGTTAGGCACCAGTTTATACCAGTTAGGCACCAGTAGGCCCCAGTTTATACCAGTAAGGCCCCAGCAGGCACCAGTTTATACCAGTTAGGCACCAGCAGGCACCAGTTTATACCAGTAAGGCCCCTGTAGGCCCCAGTTTATACCAGTAAGGCCCCAGCAGGCCCCAGTTTATACCAGTAAGGCCCCAGTTAGGCCCCAGTAGGCACCAGTCGGCACCAGTACAGCACAACTAGGCCCCAGTTCACACCAGTTTAAGCCGGGCTCGTAACCACGTGACCGCGACGCCCCCATTCACAAGGCGCAGAGCCAACCACGTGACCCCACAACGTCCGTTCAACCGCCTTCTTTAAGGGCGTGGCCTGAACCACGTGACAAAACCACCCCGTCTAACTGACCCACGTGACCCCCGCACGTGACCCGGCGGGCAGCGATCAGAGCGAGGCGGAAGGGAGCGGGCGTTGCGGTCCCGCCCTTCCCTCAGTGACGTAATCACGCACTCATCACGCTCTCCTCATCACGTGCTGCCCGCCCGGAGGCGGCCAGGTCAGGATGTACCTCACTGACGATAATGGCGCCTCCGCTTCCCTGAGGCCTCACCCCGCGCCACCCCCTTCTTTGTCACAGCGACCCCCCAAAACGCCCTCCCGCGTCACCCCACGCACCCCCCCACCTCCCTCCCCAAACCCCACTCCGCTCTCTCCCTCCGTTTCGCCGCGCTCCCCTTTTTTGTAACCCGTTGCCTCCACCCAGGATGCCCCGCGGCGCTCATTTGCATATGGGCCGCTCCAGCGCAGGGCGGGAAAGGTTTTTTCGCGCCAAAAACGCAGCGCGGGAAAGGCTTTTCGCGCCAAAACCTTTATTGCGAAGGGGAATTCGGGGGAAAAACGAGGAAAATCGGGGAAAAAACATGGAAATTTGAGGAAAAAAAGGAAAAGGGGGAGGCGGGGGACCCCGGGGGGGGGGGGGTGTCCCCAAATGGCCCCCCCCGCGGCCTCAGAGCCCTTTTCGCTTCCAGCAGAGGAGGGAGACGATGAGCAGCAGCTCGGTGAGGGCGGGGGGGACGCTGGGGAGAGAGGAGGGGGGGGTCAGCGCACCAGTATGGACCAGTATGGACCAGTTTGGACCAGTATGGACCAGTAGGCACCAGTTTGGACCAGTAGGCACCAGTTCAGACGAGCAGGGGGGGGGGGAAAGGCACCCGGAGGCGCCGGTTTGCACCGGTACGGGGGGGGGGGGGGAGGAGGCCCCCAGTTTGAACCGCTATGAACCAGTATAAAAGAGCAGGGACACCAGTAAGCACCAGTTTGAACCAGTACAGAAGAGAAAGGCACCAGTTTCCACCAGTAGGGAGAAGAAAAACTCCAGTTCCCACCAGTGTGAACCAGTATGGCACCAGTAGGAAGGAGAAAGGCCCCAGTTCCCACCAGTATGAACCAGTATGGCCCCAGTAGGGCCCCAGTTCCCACCAGTATGAACCAGTATGGCCCCAGTAGGGCCCCAGTTCCCACCAGTATGAACCAGTATGGCCCCAGTAGGGCCCCAGTTCCCACCAGTATGAACCAGTATGGCCCCAGTAGGGCCCCAGTTCCCACCAGTGTGAACCAGTATGGCCCCAGTAGGGCCCCAGTTCCCACCAGTGTGAACCAGTATGGCCCCAGTAGGGCCCCAGTTCCCACCAGTATGAACCAGTCTGGCCCCAGTTCCCACCAGTACAGGGCAGAAAGGCCCCAGTAGGGCCCCAGTTCCCACCAGTATGAACCAGTCTGGCCCCAGTTTGGGGGGAGCAGGGCCCCAGCGGGTCCCAGTTCCCCCCAGTTCCCCCCAGTTCCCCCCAGTTCCGCACCTGCAGAGCCCCAGTTGCCAGCAGAAAGCGGGGAGCCCCCAGGCCTCGCTCCAGCCCAGGGTCAGGGTCAGGGCGGCCCCCCCGTGCGACACCAGCGCTGGGGGGGGGGGGGTCAAGGGCACAACGAGGGGGGGACACACACGACACCCCGAGAAACCCCCCCGAACCCCCAGAGCCCCCCCCCCAATAAATGGGGACCCCCCTAGTTTAGAGACACCCCCTCCAGAACCCCCTGAAGCTACAGAAACCCCCCAATAAATGGGGACCCCCCAGTTTAGAGACCCCCCCACACCCATAGACCCCCCCCCAAAAAAATATGTGGACCCCCCCCCAGTTTAGAGACCTCCCCACACCCATAGACCCCCCCCCCAAAAAATATGGGGACCCCCCCCAGTTTAGAGACCCCCCCACACCCATAGACCCCCCCCCCAAAAAATATGGGGACCCCCCCAGTTTAGAGACCCCCCCACACCCATAGACCCCCCCAAAAAAATATGGGGACCCCCCCAATTTAGAGACCCCCCCCCTTTTAGGGCCTCCCCATTCCCCCCCCCAATTCAACCCCCCCCCAATTTTACCCCCCCCCCAATTTTAGGGCCCCCCCCATTTCCCCCCCCTTTTAACTCTCCCCCCATATTTCCCCCCCCCCTTTCCAGCCCCCCCCAATCCAGCCCCCCTCCAATTTTAACCCCCCCATTTTCAAGACACCCCCCCCCAGTTTTAGAGCCCCCCCCCAATTCACCCCCCCCATTTCACACACCCCCCTCCAATTTTAGAGCCCCCCCCCAATTCACCCCCCCCCCTTTCACCCCCCCTCCAATTTTAGGGTTCCTCCCCCCAATTTTAGGCCCCCCCCCAATTCACCCCCCCCCATTTCACACACCCCCCCTCCAATTTTAGGGTTCCTCCCCCCAATTTTAGGCCCCCCCCCAATTCACCCCCCCATTTCACGCCCCCCCCTCCAATTTTAGAGCCCCCCCCAATTCACCCCCCCCCCCCTCTTTCACCCCCCCCCCTCCAATTTTAGGGTTCCTCCCCCCAATTTTAGGGCCCCCCCCCAAATTTTAGGGCTCCCCCCCGCATTTTTAGGGGGGGTGTCCCCCCCCCAATTTTAGGGGTGTCCCCCCCCCAAGGATACAGAGCAGCCCCTGCCCCACGTGGAACATGGAGACCCCCCCGAAGAAGCCGATGAGCTCGACCCCCAGCAGCCCCAGAGCCCCCCCCAGGGCGCCCCACAACCTGGGGGGGGGGGAGAGAAAAGGGGGGGTCACTTAGGGGGGCAGAGAGACACCCCCCCGCACCCCAACATGGGGATTGGGGGGGGGGGGGACTTGGGGGGCACTTAGGGGGCAGAGAGACACCCCCCCCGCACCCCCAACATGGGGATTGGGGGGGGGGACTTGGGGGGCACTTAGGGGGCAGGGGGGGGGGACTTGGGGGGGCTGGGGGGGCACTTAGGGGGCAGAGAGATGGGGGGACTTGGGGGGCACTTGGGGGGGCAGAGGGATGGGGGACTTGGGGGGCACTTGGGGGGCAGAGAGATGGGGGGACTTGGGGGGCACTTGGGGGGCAGAGGGATGGGGGGGACTTGGGGGGCACTTGGGGGGCAGAGAGATGGGGGCACTTGGGGGGCAGAGGGATGGGGGGACTTGGGGGGGCACTTGGGGGGCACTTGGGGGGCACTTGGGGGGCAGAGGGATGGGGGGGACTTGGGGGGCACTTGGGGGGCACTTGGGGGGCAGAGGGATGGGGGACTTGGGGGGCACTTGGGGGGCAGAGGGATGGGGGGACTTGGGGGGGCACTTGGGGGGCAGAGGGATGAGGGCACTTGGGGGGGCACTTAGGGGGCAGAGGGATGGGGGCACTTGGGGGGCACTCACAGCCGCTCAGTGTGGGCGAATTCCTCTGGCGTGAACTCGGGGGGCAGCGACGCTCGGACGTGGGGGGCCTGGGAACACGGGGTGTGGCTGTGAATGGAGGCGTGGGAACACGCGGGTGGGACTGAATGGAGGCGTGGGAACACGTGGGTAGGAGTGAATGGAGGTGTGGGAACAGGTGTGTGGGTGTGAATGGAGGCGTGGGAACAGGTGTGGGTGTGAATGGAGGCGTGGGAACAGGTGTGGGAGTGAATGGAGGCGTGGGAACACGCGGGTGGGACTGAATGGAGGCGTGGGAACACGTGGGTAGGAGTGAATGGAGGTGTGGGAACAGGTGTGGGTGTGAATGGAGGCGTGGGAACAGGTGTGGGTGTGAATGGAGGCGTGGGAACAGGTGTGGGAGTGAATGGAGGCGTGGGAACAGGTGTGGGTGTGAATGGAGGCGTGGGAACAGGTGTGGGAGTGAATGGAGGTGTGGGAACAGGTGTGAATGGAGGCGTGGGAACAGGTGTGGGAGTGAATGGAGGTGTGGGAACAGGTGTGGGTGTGAATGGAGGTGTGGGAACAGTGTGAATGGAGGTGTGGGAACAGGTGTGGGTGTGAATGGAGGCGTGGGAACAGGTGTGGGAGTGAATGGAGGTGTGGGAACAGGTGTGGGAGTGAATGGAGGCGTGGGAACAGGTGTGGGTGTGAATGGAGGTGTGGGAACAGGTGTGGGTGTGAATGGAGGCGTGGGAACATGCGGGTGGGACTGAATGGAGGCGTGGGAACAGGTGTGGGAGTGAATGGATGTGTGGGAACATGAGTCTGGGCGTGAATAAAGGTGTGTGGCCACATGGGCATGAATGGGGGCGTGGGAGCATATACGTAGGCATGAATGGAAGCGTGGGAAAAAGCGTGTGGGCATGAATGAAAGGGTGGGAACACGTGTCTGGGTATGAATAGAAGCGTATGAAGACAGATACGACTGGGAATAAAGGCGTGTGGGAGCATTGGCTTGAACAGAGACCTCGGAACGCACACGTGGGCATGAATGGAGACACGGGAAACCGTGTGGGCGCGAATGGAGGCGTGGGAACACACGTGTAGGTGGGAATGGAGGCGTGGGAACACGCGGGCGGGCGTGAACGGAAGCGTGAGAACAGCTGCAGGCGTGAATGGAGGTGTGGGAAGACGCGTGTGGGCGTGACTGGGGGCACGGAACACGCGTGGGCACGAAGGGAAGCGCGGGAACACGCGTGTGGCCGTGAACGGAGGCCCGGGGAGGTGCTTGGAGGTGTGAGGCCAGGGCTGGACACGCCTAAACGCGCACGTGAAGGGGCGCGGAGGCACGTGGACATTGAGACCCCCCCCCCCCGCCGGCGTGGGGGGGACGGGAGGCGCGGGGAGGGTGTATGGAGGGGGGACACGCGTGAACAGGCGTGTGGGGGCGTGTTCCTCACCGTGGCCAACGCCGCCTGCAGCAGCAGCACCAGATGCGCCGTCAGCACCAGGAACCGCGCCGGGATCAGGGCAGAAGGGGGGGGCATCACCTTTTTTTTTTTTTGGGGGGGGGGTGGGGGGAACACACACACAAAGAAAAGGGGGTGGGGGGGGTGTCTTGACCCCCCCCCCCTCCGCCCCTACCCCACTCAGAGACACCCCCAACCCGTCCCACCCCCCGAGAGCCCCCAAACTACCCCTCCCCCACCCAAAGACACTCCCCCCCCCCCAAAAAACGACACCCATCCCTCCCCCCTCCGGACCCCCCGACCCCCTCAGTGCGTCCCCCCAACCTTGGGACCCCCAATTCCCCCCTTCCCCCCACTTTGGGACCCCCAATTCCCCCCCCTCCTCATTTTTTAACCCTCGCTCTCCCCCTCAGGCTTCGCGCCCCGCGCTAGGCCTCACGTTGCCGTGGCAACCGCGCCTCAGGGGTCCCCGCCCCTTCCGGTCTAGCCGGGAACCCACTTCCGGTCCCGCCCCCTCTTCCCACCGCGGCCCAATGAGCGCGCGCGGGGCGGGGCAGAAGGGAGGAGGCGGAAGGGGGCGGGGCCTAGGAGGGGGCGTGGTCAACGTGGCCTCGGCGGCGGCTGCAGGTTTGGGGGGGGGGGGCGAGCGGAGGCGCCACGTGGAGGCGCCGGGGGGGGTCGGAGGAGGGGTCTGGGGGGGTCTGAGGGGCCCTTAAGGGGGGGCTGGATACTGGGGGGGGGGAATATGGGGTTGGGGTGCACCTGGGGGGGGGGTCTGGATACAGGGAGGGGGGGAATATGGGGTTGGGGTGCACCTGGGGGGGGTCTGGATACAGGGAGGGGGGGAATATGGGATTGGGGTGCACCTGGGGGGGGGTCTGGATACAGGGAGGGGGGGAATATGGGGTTGGGGTGCACCTGGGGGGGGGTCTGGATACAGGGAGGGGGGGAATATGGGGTTGGGGTGCACCTGGGGGGGGTCTGGATACAGGGAGGGGGGGAATATGGGATTGGGGTGCACCTGGGGGGGGGTCTGGATACAGGGAGGGGGGGAATATGGGGTTGGGGTGCACCTGGGGGGGGTCTGGATACAGGGAGGGGGGGAATATGGGGTTGGGGTGCACCTGGGGGGGGGTCTGGATACAGGGAGGGGGGGAATATGGGGTTGGGGTGCTCCTGGGGGGGTGTCTGGATACAGGGAGGGGGGGAATATGGGATTGGGGTGCACCTGGGGGGGGGTCTGGATACAGGGAGGGGGGGAATATGGGATTGGGGTGCACCTGGTGGGGGTGTCTGGATACAGGGAGGGGGGGAATATGGGGTTGGGGTGCACCTGGGGGGGGGTCTGGATACAGGGAGGGGGGGAATATGGGGTTGGGGTGCACCTGGGGGGGGGTCTGGATACAGGGAGGGGGGGAATATGGGATTGGGGTGCACCTGGGGGGGTGTCTGGATACAGGGAGGGGGTAATATGGGGTTGGGGTGCACCTGGTGGGGGTGTCTGGATACAGGGAGGGGGGGAATATGGGGTTGGGGTGCACCTGGGGGGGGGTCTGGATACAGGGAGGGGGGGAATATGGGGTTGGGGTACACCTGGGGGGGGGTCTGGATACAGGGAGGGGGGGAATATGGGGTTGGGGTACACCTGGGGGGGGTCTGGATACAGGGAGGGGGGGAATATGGGGTTGGGGTGCTCCTGGGGGGGTGTCTGGATACAGGGAGGGGGGGAATATGGGGTTGGGGTGCACCTGGGGGGGTGTCTGGATACAGGGAGGGGGGGAATATGGGGTTGGGGTACACCTGGGGGGGGGGTCTGGATGCAGGGAGGGGGGGAATATGGGGTTGGGGTGCACCTGGGGGGGGGTCTGGATGCAGGGAGGGGGGGAATATGGGGTTGGGGTACACCTGGGGGGGGTCTGGATACAGGGAAGGGGGGAATATGGGGTTGGGGTGCTCCTGGGGGGGTGTCTGGATACAGGGAGGGGGGGAATATGGGGTTGGGGTGCACCTGGGGGGGGGTCTGGATACAGGCAGGGGGGGAATATGGGGTTGAGGGGGGTCTGGATTCGGGGGGGGGGAATATGGGGGTGGGGGGGGCACATGAGGCAGATCTGGATATTGGGCGGGGCTGGGGGGGGGCGAGGCTCCTTGGGGAGGGGTCCCACAAGTCCCTGTTCTCCTCCCCTCCCAAGGTTGATGGAGGCTCCGCCCCCGTCTGGCTCAGGCCCTGCCCCTTTGGGCGATGGCCACGCCCCTTCTGCTATTAGCCCCGCCCCCTGCGGCTCGGACCACGCCCCCTGCTCTTCAAAGCCAATCAGAGCGCTCCCTGTCTCCTCAAGCCCAGCCCCTTGTTTATCAGACCACGCCCCTTTCCCCTCAAACCACGCCTCCTCCACACCAGCTCCAATCAAGTCTCTTCCCACCACCCCAAGCCCCGCCCCCTCGCCCTTCACGTCAATCAAGTCTCTTCCCACCACCACTAGCCCCGCCCCCTCCACCCCCGCACCAATCAGCGCTCCCCCTGCCGCCCCAAGCCCCGCCCCTTTAACCCTCACGTCAATCAACTCCGTTCCCACCGCCCCCTCTCCCCTCCCGCCAATCAGTTCCCTTCCCGCCCCTCCTAGCTCCGCCCCCTCTCCCTTCCCGCCAATCAGTTCCCTTCCCGCCCCTCCTAGCTCCGCCCCCTCGCCATTCCCGCCAATCAGTTCCCTTTCCGCCCCCCTTAGCCCCGCCCCGTCGCCCCTCCCGCCAATCGCCTCTCTTCCCGCCCCGCCTCGCCCCGCCCCTTCCGGCCGCGGCCCCGCCCCCTGGCTGGTGCCCTGGGAGCGGGAGGCGGCGCTTCCGGTGCTGCGGGCGGTGGCGGCGCCGCTGCGGGGGCGGCGGGAGGCGGAGCGGCTGCTGCGGGCGCTGGGCCGGGCCCGGCCCCTCCCTCGCCTCCCTCACCTCAAACGGCTCCGGGTGGGGCCCGACGGGGAGGCCGCGCTGCTCATCTGCCTCGAGAGCCACATCGGTACCGCCACCGGGGGGGGTATTGGGGGGGTATAGGGGGACATTTGGTGACGTTGGGGGGGGCTATTGGGGGGTCAAGGGGACGTTGGGGGGACTGAGGGGGGGTATTGGGGGGACTGAGGGGGGTATTAGGGGGTATAGGGGGGGCTGAGGGGGGTGTAGGGGGATTTTGGGGGGTGTAAGGGGGTTTTGGGGGGCTGAGAGGGGGTATTGGGGGGCGTTTGGTAATATTGAGGGGGTAAAGGGGACATTGGGGGGCCTAAAATGGGGTATTAGGGTGGTTTTGGGGTGGCTAAGGGGGGTATTGGGGGACTGAGGGGGGTTTGGGGGGTATAGGGGGACATTTGGTGACGTTGAGGGGGGCTTATTGGGGGTAAAGGGGACATTGGGGGGACTGAGGGGGTATTGAGAGGATTAAGGGGGGTATTAGAGGGTATGGGGGGGCTGAGGGGGGTGTAGGGGGACTTCCGGGGGGTATAGGGGTGGTTTTGGGGGGCTGAGAGGACGTATTGGGGGGCATTTGGTGATATTGAGGGGGTAAAGGTGACATTGGGGGGACTGAGGGGGGTTATTGAGAGGATTAAGGGGGATATTAGGTACAGGGGACCATTAAGGGAGATATGGGGGGGCTGAGGGGGGTGTAGGGGGACTTTCAGGGGGTGCAAGGGGGTTTTGGGGGGCTGAGAGGGGGTATTGGGGGCATTTGGTGATATTGAGGGGGTAAAGGGGACGTTGGGGGGCCTAAAATGGGGTATTAGGGTGGTTTTGGGGGGCTGAGAGGGGGTATTGGGGGGCATTTGGTGATATTGAGGGGGTAAAGGGGACGTTGGGGGGCCTAAAATGGGGTATTAGGGTGGTTTTGGGGGGCTGAGAGGGGTATTGGGGGGCATTTGGTGATATTGAGGGGGTAAAGGGGACATTGGGGGGCCTAAAATGGGGTATTAGGGTGGTTTTGGGGGGCTGAGAGGGGGTATTGGGGGGCATTTGGTGATATTGAGGGGGTAAAGGGGACATTGGGGGGCCTAAAATGGGGTATTAGGGTGGTTTTGGGGTGGCTAAGGGGGGTATTGGGGGGCATTGGGGGGCTGAGGGGGGTACTGGGGGGGAATAAGAGGGGTACTAGAGGGGTTCTGGGGGGCTGAGAGGGCACTGGGAGCTCCTGGGGATACTGGGGGGGCACTGGGAGCCCCGGCCCCATGCAGCTTTTGGGACCCTGCAGATTCCGGAGCCACCGGGGACACTGGAGACGGTGCCACCAGGGCCACCGGGGACACTGGAGACGGTGCCACCAGGGACACCGGGGCCACCGGGGACACTGGAGACGGTGCCACTGGGGCCACCAGGGACTCTGGAGACGGTGCCACCGGGGACACTGGAGACGGTGCCACCAGGGACTCTGGAGACGGTGCCACCGGGGCCACTGGAGACGGTGCCACCAGGGCCACCAGGGACTCTGGAGACGGTGCCACCGGGGACACTGGAGACGGTGCCACCAGGGCCACTGGGGACTCTGGAGAAGGTCCCATAACTCCTGATGCCACCACCAGGGACTCTGAAGACGGTGCCACCGGGGCCACCACAGCCACTGGAGATGCTGGTGCCCCCACCAGGGACTCTGGACATGGTGCCACCGGGGCCACCGCAGCCACTGGAGATGCTGGTGCCACCACCAGGGCCACCAGGGACTCTGGACATGGTGCCACCAGGGCCACCGCAGCCACTGAGATGCTGGTGCCACCACCAGGGACTCTGAAAACGGTGCCACCAGGGCCACCGCGGAATCCGGAGATCCTGTAGGCGCCGGTGCCGGCACCGAGGGCGCCGTAGACGATTCCAGACCCACCGGTGCTGCCGCGGCTGCCGCGTTGCCCCCCCTGGAGCTGCTGCTGGGCCCCGGGGTGTCCCCGGAGGGCCTGGGTCCCCCGTTCCGCGTGGCGGTGCCGGGCCGGGCGCCGGCGCCGGGTGCTGAGACGGCTTGGGCGGTGGCCTCGGGGTTGTGGCCCTGGGTGAGGCGCGGCGGCTGCCAGGAGGTGCCGCCGGCGCTGGGCCCCGAGGAAGAGGAGGAGGCGGCCGCCATGATGGAGGTGGCGGTGGCAGCGGCGCGGAGAGGGGCCCGGCGAGGGATGGTGCCGGCCGGAGCCGTCGTGGTGGAACCGGGGACGCGGAAGGTCTTGGCCGTGGCCCACGACCAGCGCAGGGGACGTCACCCGCTGGCGCACGCCGTCATGGCCGCCCTGGCCGCCTTGGCCCGGCGGCAACGCCGGGAGGAGGAGGAGGGCGGGGTCGGCGCCGATGGTTGGGGCAGCGACGGGGACGACGAGGGGTTCGGTGATGGGGTTGGTCTTGATGATGGCGGTGGTGTCACCGTTGGCCACCACGATGATGCTTTTGGCCACCACGATGGCGTTGGCCCTGGTGTTGGCTGGGATCGTGGTGATGACGTTGACCGTGGATCCCCCACCGGCCTTGGTGTTGACATTGACTATGGATCCCCCGTTGACATTGACCCTGGATCCCCCACGGGCCTTGGTGTTGACGTTGACCACGGAGCCCCCACCAGCCTCGGTGTTGACGTTTACCATGGAGCCTCTGTTGAAGTTGCCGTTGCCCCTGGATCCCCCTTTGC
>JAUNZM010002944.1:0-22808 GCA_033459285.1 Clamator glandarius
GTCCTGGGAGGCTCTAGAAGGGTCTGGGTGCTTTTAGAAGGATCCGGGGAGGGTCTAGAAGGGTCTGGGGACTTTTAGAAGGGTCCTGGGGGGCTCTAGAAGTGTCTGGGGGGTTATTAGAAGGATCCAGGGATGGTCTACATGGTCTGGGGTCTTTTAGAAGGGTCCTGCGGGTCTCTAGAAGGGTCTGGGGGCTTTTAGAAGGGTCCTTGGGGGCTCTAGAAGGGTGTGGGGACCATTAGAGGGGCCCTAGGGGCCTCTAGAAGGGTCTGGGGGATTTTAGAAGGGTTCTGGGGAGCTCTTGAAGGGTCTGGGGGCTTTTAGAATGGTCCTTGGGGGCTCTAGAAGGGTCTGGGGACCACTAGAGGGGCCCTGGGGACCTCTAGAATGGTCTTGGTTATTTTAGACGTGTCCTGGGGAGCTCTAGAAGGGTCTGGGGGCTTTTAGAAGGGTCCTGGGAGACTCTAGAAGGGTCTGGGTGCATTTAGAAGGGTCCTGCGGGTCTCTAGAAGCGTCTGGGGGCTTTTAGAAGGGTCCTGGGGGGTTCTAGAAGGGTCTGGCGGCTTTTAGAAGGGTCCTGGTGGGCTCTAGAAGGGTGTGAGGGCTTTTAGAATGGTCCTGGGTGCATCTAGAAGTCTCTGGGTGCTTTTAGAAGGGTCCTGGGGGCCTCTAGAATTGTCTGCGGCCTTTTAGAAGGGTCCGGGGCGGCTCTAGAAGGGTCTGGGTGCTTTTAGAAGGATCCGGGGAGGGTCTAGAAGGGTCTGGGGCTTTTAGAAGGGTCCTGTGGAGCTCTAGAAGGGTCTGGGGTCTTTTAGACGGGTTCTGGGTGGCTCTAGAAGGGTCTGGGGCTTTTTAGAAGAGTCCTGGGGAGCTCTAGAAGGGTCTGAGGCTTTCAGAAGGGTCCTGGGGGTCGCTAGAAGTGTTTGGGTGTATTTGGAAGGGTCCTGGGGAGCTCTAGAAGGGTCTGGGGGCTTTCAGAAGGGTCCTGGGGGCATGTAGAAGGGTCTGGAGGCTTTTAGAATGGTCCTGATGGGCTCTAGAATGGTCTGGGGGCATTCAGAACGGTCCTGGTGCCCTCTAGAAGGGACTGGATGCTTTTAGAAGAGTCCTGGGGGGCTCTAGATTGGTCTGGGGGCATTTAGAAGGGTCCTGGGGGTCTCTAGAAGGGTCTGGGGGATTTTAGAAGGATCCTGGGGGCCTCTAGAAAGGTCTGGGGGCATTTAGAAGGGTCCTGGGGTGCTCCAGAAGGGTCTGGGGGCTTTCAGAATGGTCCTGAGGGGCTCTAGAAGGGTCTGGGGGGTATTAGAAGGGTTCTTGGGGCCTCTAGAAGGGTCTGGGTTCTTTTAGAAGGGTCCTGGGAGGATCCAGATGGGTCTGGGTACTTTTAGAAGGATCCGGGGAGGTTCTAGAAGGGTCTGGGGGCGTTTAGAAGGGTCCTGGGAGGCTCTACAAATGTCTGGAGGGTTTTAGAATGGTCCTGGGGGCATCTAGAAGCGTCTATGGGCTTTTAGAATGATCCGGGGAGGCTCTAGAAGGGTCTGGCGGCTTTTAGAAGGGTCCTGGGGTCCTCTAGAAGGGTCTCGGTGCATTTAGAATGATACGGGGAGGATCTAGAAGGATCTGGGGGCTTTTAGAAGGGTCCTGGGGGGCTCTAGAAGGGTCTGGGGGATTTTAGAAGGATCCTGGGGGCCTCTAGAAAGGTCTGGGGGCATTTAGAAGGGTCCTGCGGGTCTCTAGAAGGGTCTGGGGGCTTTTAGAAGGGTCCTTGGGGCTCTAGAAGGGTCTGGCGGCTTTTAGAAGGGTCCTGGTGGGCTCTAGAAGGGTGTGAGGGCTTTTAGAATGGTCCTGGGGGCATCTAGAAGTCTCTGGGGGCTTTATAAGGGTCCTGTGGGGCTCTAGAATGGTCTGAGGGATTTTATAAGGGTCCTGGGAGGCTCTAGAAAGGTCTGGGTGCTTTTAGAAGGATCCAGGGAGGGTCTAGAAGGGTCTGGGGACTTTTAGAAGGGTCCTGGGGGGCTCTAGAAGGGTCTGGGGGCTTTTAGAAGGGTCCTTGGGGGCTCTAGAAGGGTCTGGGGACCATTAGAGGGGCCCTAGGGGCCTCTAGAAGGGTCTGGGGGATTTTAGAAGGGTTCTGGGGAGATCTTGAATGGTCTGGGGGCTTTTAGAATGGTCCTTGGGGGCTCTAGAAGGGTCTGGGGACCAGTAGAGGGGCCCTGGGGACCTCTAGAAGGGTCTTGGGTATTTTAGACGGGACCTGGGGAGCTCTAGAAGGGTCTGGGGGCTTTTAGAAGGGTCCTGGGGGGCTCTAGAAGGGTCTGGGTGCTTTAAGAGGGGCCCTGGACTTCTCTAGAAGGGTCTGGGGGCTTTTAGAAGAGTCCTGGTGGGCTCTAGAATGGTCTGGGGTCTTTTAGAAGGGTTCCTGGGCGCATCTAGAAGGGTCTGGGGGCTTTCATAAGGGTCCTGGGAGGCTCTAGAAGGGTCTGGGGGCTTTTGGAAGGGTCCTGGGGGGGTCTAGAAGGGTCTGGGGGCATTTAGAAGTGTCCTGGGGGGCTCTAGAAGGGTCTGGGGGATTTTAGAAGGATCCTGGGGGCCTCTAGAAAGGTCTGGGGGCATTAGAAGGGTCCTGCGGGTCTCTAGAAGGGTCTGGGGGCTTTTAGAAGGGTCCTTGGGGCTCTAGAAGGGTCTGGGGACCATTAGAGGGGCCCTAGGGGCCTCTAGAAGGGTCTGGGGGCTTTTAGAATGGTCCTTGGGGGCTCTAGAAGGGTCTGGGGACCACTAGAGGGGCCCTGGAGGCCTCTAGAAGGGTCTGGGGTATTTTAGAAGGGTCCTTGGGAGCTCTAGAAGGGTCTGGGGGCTTTTAGAAGGGTCCTGGGAAACTCTAGAAGGGTCTGGGGGCATTTAGATGGGTCCTGCGGGTCTCTAGAAGGGTCTGGGAGCTTTTAGAAGGGTCCTGGGGGGCTCTAGAAGGGTCTGGGAGCTTTTAGAAGGGTCCTGGTGGGTTCTAGAAGGGTCTGGGGGATTTTAGAAGGATCCTGGGGGCCTCTAGAAAGGTCTGGGGGCATTTAGAAGGGTCCTGCGGGTCTCTAGAAGGGTCTGGGGGCTTTTAGAAGGGTCCTTGGAGGCTCTAGAAGGGTCTGGGGACCATTAGTGGGGCCCTAGGGGCCTCTAGAAGGGTCTGGGGGCTTTTAGAAGGGTCTTGGTAGGCTGTAGAAGGGTCTGTGTGCATTTAGAAGGGTCCTGCGGGTCTCTAGAAGGGTCTGGGGGCTTTTAGAATGGTCCTTGGGAGCTCTAGAAGGGTCTGGCGACCACTAGAGGGGCCCTGGGTGCCTCTAGAAAGGTCTGGGGTATTTTAGAAGGGTCCTGGGGAGATCTAGAAGGGTCTGGGGGCTTTTAGAAGGGTCCTGGGAGACTCTAGAAGGGTCTGGGTGCTTTTAGAAGGGTCCTGCGTGTCTCTAGAAGGGTCTGGGGGCTTTTCGAAGGGTCCTGTGGGGCTCTAGATGGGTCTGGGTTCTTTTAGAAGGGTCCTGGGGGGCTCTAGAAGGGTGTGAGAGCTTTTAGAATGGTCCTGGGGGCATCTAGAAGACTCTGGGTGCTTTTAGAAGGGTCCTGGGGGCCTCTAGAAGTGTCTGAGGAGTTGTAGAAGGGTCCGGGGAGGCTCTAGTAGGGTCTGGGTGCTTTTAGAAGGATCCGGTTAGGGTCTAGAAGGGTCTGGGGCTTTTAGAAGAGTCCTGGTGGGCTCTAGAAGGGTGTGAGGGCTTTTAGAATGGTCCTGGGGGCATCTAGAAGTCTCTGGGGGCTTTTATAAGGGTCCTGGGGGGCTCTAGAATGGTCTGAGGGATTTTATAAGGGTCCTGGGAGGCTCTAGAAGGGTCTGGGTGCTTTTAGAAGGATCCGGGGAGGGTCTAGAAAGGTCTGGGGACTTTTAGAAGGGTCCTGGGGGGCTCTAGAAGTGTCTGGGGTGTTATTAGAAGGATCCAGGGATGGTCTACATGGTCTGGGGTCTTTTAGAAGGGTCCTGCGGGTCTCTAGAAGGGTCTGGGGGCTTTTAGAAGGGTCCTTGGGGGCTCTAGAAGGGTGTGGGGACCATTAGAGGGGCCCTAGGGGCCTCTAGAAGGGTCTGGGGGATTTTAGAAGGGTTCTGGGGAGCTCTTGAAGGGTCTGGGGGCTTTTAGAATGGTCCTTGGGGGCTCTAGAAGGGTCTGGGGACCACTAGAGGGGCCCTGGGGACCTCTAGAATGGTCTTGGTTATTTTAGACGTGTCCTGGGGAGCTCTAGAAGGGTCTGGGGGCTTTTAGAAGGGTCCTGGGAGACTCTAGAAGGGTCTGGGTGCATTTAGAAGGGTCCTGCGGGTCTCTAGAAGCGTCTGGGGGCTTTTAGAAGGGTCCTGGGGGGTTCTAGAAGGGTCTGGCGGCTTTTAGAAGGGTCCTGGTGGGCTCTAGAAGGGTGTGAGGGCTTTTAGAATGGTCCTGGGTGCATCTAGAAGTCTCTGGGTGCTTTTAGAAGGGTCCTGGGGGCCTCTAGAATTGTCTGCGGCCTTTTAGAAGGGTCCGGGGCGGCTCTAGAAGGGTCTGGGTGCTTTTAGAAGGATCCGGGGAGGGTCTAGAAGGGTCTGGGGCTTTTAGAAGGGTCCTGTGGAGCTCTAGAAGGGTCTGGGGTCTTTTAGACGGGTTCTGGGTGGCTCTAGAAGGGTCTGGGGCTTTTTAGAAGAGTCCTGGGGAGCTCTAGAAGGGTCTGAGGCTTTCAGAAGGGTCCTGGGGGTCGCTAGAAGTGTTTGGGTGTATTTGGAAGGGTCCTGGGGAGCTCTAGAAGGGTCTGGGGGCTTTCAGAAGGGTCCTGGGGGCATGTAGAAGGGTCTGGAGGCTTTTAGAATGGTCCTGATGGGCTCTAGAATGGTCTGGGGGCATTCAGAACGGTCCTGGTGCCCTCTAGAAGGGACTGGATGCTTTTAGAAGAGTCCTGGGGGGCTCTAGATTGGTCTGGGGGCATTTAGAAGGGTCCTGGGGGTCTCTAGAAGGGTCTGGGGGATTTTAGAAGGATCCTGGGGGCCTCTAGAAAGGTCTGGGGGCATTTAGAAGGGTCCTGGGGTGCTCCAGAAGGGTCTGGGGGCTTTCAGAATGGTCCTGAGGGGCTCTAGAAGGGTCTGGGGGGTATTAGAAGGGTTCTTGGGGCCTCTAGAAGGGTCTGGGGTCTTTTAGAAGGGTCCTGGGAGGATCCAGATGGGTCTGGGTACTTTTAGAAGGATCCGGGGAGGTTCTAGAAGGGTCTGGGGGCGTTTAGAAGGGTCCTGGGAGGCTCTACAAATGTCTGGAGGGTTTTAGAATGGTCCTGGGGGCATCTAGAAGCGTCTATGGGCTTTTAGAATGATCCGGGGAGGCTCTAGAAGGGTCTGGCGGCTTTTAGAAGGGTCCTGGGGTCCTCTAGAAGGGTCTGGGGGCATTTAGAATGATACGGGGAGGATCTAGAAGGATCTGGGGGCTTTTAGAAGGGTCCTGGGGGCTCTAGAAGGGTCTGGATTCTTTGAGAATGGTCCTGGGGGGCTCTAGAAGGGTCTGGGGGCTTTTAGAAAGATCCGGGGAGGGTCTAGAAGGGTCTGGGAGGTTTTAGAAGGGTCCTGGGGTTCTCTAGAAGGGTCTGGGTGCTTTTAGACGGGCCCTGGGCTCTCTAGAAGTGTCTGGGGGCATTTAGAAGAGTCCTGGGGGGCTCTAGAATCGTCTGGGGTCATTTAGAAGGGTCCTGGGGGGTTCTAGAAGGGTCTGGGGGATTTTAGAAGGGTCCTGCGGTCCTCTAGAATAGTCTGGATGCTTTTATAAGGGTCCTGGGGGGCTCTACAAGGGTCTGGGGGCATTTAGAATGGTCCTGGGGGGCTCTAGAAGGGTCTGGGTGATTTTAGAAGGGTCCTGGTAGCCTCTAGAAGGGTCTGGGTGCTTTTAGAATGGTCCTAGGTGGCTATAGAAGGGTCTGGGGGCTTTTAGAAGGGTCCTTGGGGGCTCTAGAAAGGTCTGGGGACCATTAGAGGGGCACTGGGAGCCTCTAGAATGGTCTGGGTGATTTTAGAAGGGTCCTCGGGAGGTCTAGAATTGTCTGGGGGCTTTTAGAAAGGTTCTGGGAGGCTCTAGAAGGGTCTGGGTGCTTTTAGAAGAGTCCTGCATGTCTCTAGAAGGGTCTGGGGGCTTTTAGAAGGGTCCTTGGGGGCTCTAGAAGGGTGTGGGGACCACTAGAGGAGCCCTGGGGGCCTCTAGAGGGGTCTGGGGTATTTTAGAAGGGTCCTGGGGAGCTCTAGAAGCGTCTGGGGGCTTTTGGAAGGGTCCTGGGAGACTCTAGAAGGGTCTGGGGGCATTTAGAAGGGTCCTGCGGGTCTCTAGAAGGGTCTGGGGGCTTTTAGAAGGGTCCTGGGGGGCTCTAGAAGGGTCTGGGGGCTTTTAGAAGGGTCCTGGGGTGCTCTAGAAGGGTGTGAGGGCTTTTAGAATGGTCCTGGGGGCATCTAGAAGGCTCTGGGGGCTTTTAGAAGTGTCCTGTGGGCCTCTAGAAGTGTCTGAGGGATTTTAGAAGGGTCCTGGGAGGCTCTGGAATGGTCTGGGTGGTTTTAGAAGGATTCGGGGAGGGTCTAGAAGAGTCTGGGGGCATTTAGAAGGGTCCTGTGGGGCTCTAGAAGGGTCTGGGTGCTTTTAGAAGGGTCCTGGGTGGCTCTAGAAGGGTCTGGGTGCTTTTAGAAGGGTCCTGGGGAGCTCTAGAAGGGTCAGGGGTCTTTTAGAAGGGTCCTGGGTGGCGCTAAAAGTGTCTGGGTGCATTTAGAAGGGTCCTGGGGAGCTCTAGAAGGGTCTGGGGGCTTTCAGAAGGGTCCTGGGGGCCTCTAGATGGGTCTGGGGACATTTAGAATGGTCCTGGGGGGCTCTAGAAGGGTCTGCGGGAGTTTAGATAGGTCCTGGGGAGCTCTAGAAGGGTCTGGGTGCTTTTAGAAAGGTCCTGGGAGACTCTAGAAGGGTCTGAGTGCTTTTAGAAGGGTCCTTCGGGTCTCTAGAAGGGTCGGGGTTCTTTTAGAATGGTCCTGGGGGGCTCTAGAAGGGTGTGAGGTCTTTTAGAAGGGTCCTGGGGGCATCTCGAAGACTCTGATGGGTTTTAGAAGGGTCCTGGGGGCCTCTAGAAGTGTCTGAGTGATTTTAAAAGGGTCCTGGGAGGCTCTAGAAGGGTCTGGTTGCTTTTAGAAGGATTCGGGGAGGGTCTAGAAGGGTCTGGGGGCTTTTAGAAGGGTCCTGTGGGGCTCTAGAAGGGTCTGGGTGCTTTTAGAAGGGTCCTGGGGGCCTCTAGAAAGGTCTGGGGGCTTTTAGAAGGGTCCTGGGGAGCTCTAGAAGTGTCTTGGGGCTTTTAGAAGGGTCCTGAGGTCGTTAGAAGTGTCTGGGTGCTTTTAGAAGTGTCCTGGGTGTCTCTAGAAGGGTCTGGGGGCTTTTAGAAGGGTCCTGGGGGCCTCTAGAAGGGTCTGGAGGCTTTATAGAAGGGCCCTAGGGGGCTCTAGAAGGGTCTGGGGTCATTCAGAAGGGTCCTGGGGGCCTCTAGAAGGGTCTGGAGTCTATTAGAAGAGTCCTGGGGGGCTCTAGATGGGTCTGGGGTCATTTAGAAGTGTCCTGGGGGGCTCTAGAAGGGTCTGGGGGCTTTCAGAAGTGTCCTGGGGGGCTCTAGAATGGTCTGGGGGCTTTTAGAAGGGTCCTGGGTCATCTAGAATGGTCTGGGGGCTTTTAGAAGTGTCCTGGGGGGCTCTAGAATGGTCTGGGGGCTTTTAGAAGGATCCGGGGATGGTCTAGAAGGGTCTGGGTGCTTTTAGAAGGGTCCTGTGGGGCTGTAGAAGGGTCTGGGGGCTTTTAGATGGGTCCTGGGGGGCTCTAGAAGGGTCCGGGGGCTTTTAGAATGGTCCGTGGAGGCTCTAGAAGGGTCTGGGTGCTTTTAGAAGGGTCCTGGGGGGCTCTAGAAGGGTCTGGGGGCTATTAGAAGGATCCGGGGAGGGTCTAGAAGGCTCTGGGGGCATTTAGAAGGGTCCTTGGTGGCTCTAGAAGGGTCTGGGGACCATTAGAATAGCCCTGGGGTCCTCTAGAAGGGTCTGGGGGATTTTAGAAGGGTCCTGGGAGGCTCTAGAAGGGTCTGGGTGTTTTAGAAGGATTCGGGGAGGGTCTAGAAGGGTCTGGGGTCTTTTAGAAGGGTCCTGGGAGGCTCTAGAAGGGGCTGGGTGCTTTTAGAAGGGTCCTGGGGGTCTTTAGAAGGGTCTGGGGGCTTTTAGAATGGTCCTGCGGGGCTCTAGAATGCTCGGGGGGCTTTTAGAAGAGTCTTGGGTGGCTTTAGAAGAGTGTGATTGCTTTTAGAAGGGTCCTGGGGGCATCTAGATGGCTCTGGGGACATTTAGAAGGGTCCTGGGGGCCTCTAGATGGGTCTGAGGATTTTTAGAAGGGTCCTGGGAGGCTCTAGAAGTGTCTGGGTGATTTTAGAAGGGCCCTGGGTGGCTCTAGAATGGTCTGGTTGCTTTTAGAAGGGACCTGGTGGGCTCTAGAAGGGTCTGGGTGCTTTTAGAAATGTCCTGGGTGACTCTAGAATGGTCTGGGTGCATTTAGAAGGGTCCCGGGGGGCTCTAGAAGGGTCTGGGGGCTTTTAGAAGGATCTTGGGGGCCTCAAGAAGGGTCTGGGGGCTTTTAGAAGGGTTCTGGGTGGCTCTAGAATGGTCTGGGGGCTTTTAGAAGCGTCCTGGGGGGCTCTAGAAGGGTGTGGTTGCTTTTAGAAGGGTCCTGGGGGCATCTAGAAGGCTCTGGGGGCTTTCAGAAGGGTCCTGGGGGCTTCTAGAAGGGTCTGAAGGATTTTAGAAGGGTCCTGGGAGGCTGTAGAAGTATCTGGGTGCTTTTAGAATGATCCGGGGAGGGTGTAGAAGGGTCTGGGTTCTTTTAGAACGGTCCTGGGGGGCTCTAGAAAGGTCTGGGTGCTTTCAGAAGGGTCCTGTGGGGCTGTAGAAGGGTCTGGGGGCTTTTAGATGGGTCCTGGGGGGCTCTAGAAGGGTCCGGGGGCTTTTAGAAGGGTCCGTAGAGGCTCTAGAAGGGTCTGGGGGCTTGTAGAAGAGTCCTGGGGGGCTCTAGAAGGGTCTGGGTGGCTATTAGAATAATCCTGGGAGGGTCTAGAAGGCTCTGGGGGCTTTTAGAAGGGTCCTTGGGGGCTCTAGAAGAGTCTGGGGAACATTAGAGGGGCACTGGTGTCCTCTAGAAGGGTCTGGGGGATTTTAGAAGGGTCCTGGGGAGCTCTAGATTTGTCTGGGGGCTTTTAGAATGGTCCTGGGAGGCTCTAGAAGGGTCTGGGGGCTTTTAGAAGGGTCCTGCGTGTCTCTAGAAGGGTCTGAGTGCTTTTAGAAGGATTCGGGGAGGGTCTAGAAGAGTCTAGTGGCTTTTAGAAGGGTCCTGTGGGGCTCTAGAAGGGTCTGGGTGCTTTTAGAAGGGTCCTGGGGGGCTCTAGAAGGGTCTGGGGGCTTTTAGAAGGGTCCTGGGGGGCGCTAGAAATCTCTGGGTGCATTTAGAAGGGTCCTGGGAAGCTCTAGAAGGGTCTGGAGGCTTTTAGAAGGGTCCTGGGGGGTCAAGAAGGGTCTAGGGGCATTCAGAAGGGTCCTGGGGGCCTCTAGAAGTGTCTGGAGGGTTTTAGACGAGTCCTGGGGGGCTCTAGATGGGTCTGGGTGCTTTTAGAATGATCCGGGGATGGTCTAGAAAGGTCTGGGTGCTTTTAGAAGGGTCCTGGGGGGCTCTACAAATGTCTGGAGGATTTTAGAAGTATCCGGGGAGGCTCTAGAAGGGGGTCTGTGTGCTTTTAGAAGGGTCCTGCGTGGCTCTAGAAGGGTCTGGGTGCTTTCAGAAGGGTCCTGGGTGCATCTAGAAGGGTCTGGGTGCTTTTAGAAGGGACCTGGGTGGCTCTAGAAGGGTCTGGGGGCTTTTAGATGGGTCCTGGGGGGCTCTAGAAGGGTCTGGGGACCATTAGAGGGGCCCTGGGGTCCTCTAGAAGGGTCTGGGGGATTTTAGAAGGGTCCTGGGGGGCTCTAGAAGGGTGTTAGGGCTTTTAGAAGCGTCCTGGGGGCATCTAGAAGGCTCTGGGGGCTATTAGAAGGGTCCTGGGGGGCTATAGAAGGGTCTGGGGGCTTTTAGAATGGTCTTGGGGGGCTCTAGAGGGGTCTGGGTCTTTTAGAAGGGTCCTGGTGGGCTCTAGAAGGATCTAGGGACAGTTAGGAGGGTCCTGAGGGGATGTTGAATGGTCTGAGTGCTTTTAGATGGGTCCTGTAGGGCTAAAAAAGGTTCCTAACCCTATCCCTAACCCTAACTCTTACTCTAACCCTAACTCTAACACAAACCCAAACCCTAACCCTAACCCTAACCCTAACCCTAACCCTAACCCTAACCCTAACTCTAACCCTAACCCTAACCCTAACCCTAACCCTAACCCTAACCCTAACTCTAACCCTAACCCTAACCCTAACCCTAACCCTAACCCTAACTCTAACCCTAACCCTAACTCTAACCCTAACCCTAACCCTAACTCTAACCCTAACCCTAACTCTAACCCTAACCCTAACCCTAACCCTAACCCTAACTCTAACCCTAACCCTAACCCTAACCCTAACCCTAACTCTAACCCTAACTCTAACCATAACCCTAACTCTAACCCTAACCCTAACCCTAACCCTAACCCTAACCCTAACCCTAACTCTAACCATAACCCTAACTCTAACCCTAACCCTAACCCTAACCCTAACCCTAACCCTAACCCTAACCCTGCCTCTAACCCCTAGAAGTATCTGGGGGCTTTTAGAAGAGTCCTTGAAGGATCTAGGAGGGTCTAGGGTCTCTAAAAAGGTTCCTAAGGGGCTCCGGAAGGGTTTGGGGTCTTTTAGAAGGGTCCTCGGTGGCTCTAGAAGGGTCTAGGGTATTGTAGAAGGGTCCTAAGGGGGTTTAGTAGGGCCTGGGGGGCTTTATAAGATTTTGGGGGCCTTTATAAGGTTTTGGGGGGCTCTAGAAAGTCCGGGGGCTTTGAGAAGCACACTGGGGGCTCTAAAAGTGTCTGGGTGCTTTTAGAAGGTTCCTGGGGGGCTCTAGAAGGGTCTGGGTGCTTCTAGAGCAAAAATTTTAATTTTGCACATTTGGGGAATTCGCAGGGCTCAGCACACCCGGAGTGCAAAGGATGAGCCTGGCCTGGGAAAAGCACCTGCTTGATCAGGGTGTCTCCCCTGCCAGCTAAGTACAAAGGACCCAGACCATTCTAGAGCCCCCAGGACCCTTCCAAAAGACAACAGACACTTCTAGAGCCCCCCCGGACCCTTCTAAAAGCCCCTAGACTTTTCTAGAGGCCCCCAGGACCCTTCTGAAAGCCCCCAGAACCTTCTACAGCCCCACAGGACCCTTCTAAAAGCACCCAGACCCTTCTAGAGCCCCCCAGGACCCTTCTAAAAGCACCCAGACCCTTCTAGAGACCCCCAGGACCATTCTGAAAGCCCCCAGAACCTCCTAGAGCCACCCAGGACCCTTCTAAAAGCCCCCAGAGCATTCTAGCCCCCCCCAGGACCCTTCTACAAGCCCCCAGACCCTTCTACAGCCCCCCAGGACCCTTCTAATAGCCCCCAGACTTGTCTAGAGGTCACCAGGACCCTTCTAAAAGTCCCCAGACCCTTCTAGAGCCCCCCCGGACCCTTGTAAAAGCCCCCAGACACTTCGAGAGGCCCCCAGGACCCTTATAAAAGCACCCAGACCCTTCCAGAGCCTCCCAGGACCCTTCTGAACGCCCCCAGACCCTTCTAGAGGCACCCAGGACCCTTCTAAAAGCCTCTAGACCCTTCTAGAGCCCCCCAGGACCCTTCGAAAAGCACCCAGACCCTTCTAGAGCCACCCAGGACCATTCTAAATGCCCCCAGACCCTTCAAAACCCCCCCAGGACCCTTCTAAAAGACCCCAGACACTTCTAGAGCACATTAGGATCCTTCAAAAAGCATAAAGACCCTTCTAGACCGTCCCCGGATCATTCTAAAAGCCCCCAGACCCTTCTAGAGCCTCCCAGGACCCCTCTAAAAGCCCCCAGACCCTTCTAGAGATACCCAAGACCCATCTAAAAGCCCCCAGACCATTCTAGAGCCCCCCAGGACACATCTAAAAGCCCCCAGACCCTTCTAGAGCCCCCCAGGACCATTCTAAAAGCCCCCAGACCCTTCTAGAGGCCCCCAGGACCCTTCTAAATGTCCCGAGACCCTTCTAGAGGCAACCAGGACCCTTCTAAAAGCCCCCAGACCCTTCTAGACCCTCCCCGGATCCTTCTAAAAGCCCCCATACCCTTCTAGATCCTCCCAGGACCCTTCTAAAAGCCCCCAGACCCTTCTAGAGCCCCCCAGAACCCTTCTGAAAGCACCCAGACACTTCTAGAGCATCCCAGGACCCTTCTAAAAGCCCCCAGACCCTTCTAGATGTACCCAGGGCCAATCTTAAGGCCCCCAGACCATTCTAGAGCACGCCAAGACCCTTCTAAAAGCCCCCAGACCCTTCTAGACCCCCCCAGGACCCTTCTAAAAGGCCGCAGAAACTTCTAGACCCTCTCCGGATAATTCTAAAAGACCCCAGACACTTCTAGAGATCCCCAGGACCATTCTAAAAGGCCCCAGACCCTTCTATAGCACCCCAGGACCCTTCTAAAAGACCCCAGACCATTCTAGAGCCCCCCAGGGCCCCTCTTAAGGCACCCCGTCCCTTCTAGAGCAGCCCAGGACCCTTCTAAAAGTCCCCAGACCCTTCCAGATCACCCCAGGACCCTTCTAAAAGCCCCCAGACCCTTCTAGAGCACCCCAGGACCCTTCTGAAAGCCCCTAGACCCTTCTAGAGCCCTCCAGGACCCTTCTAAAAGCACCCAGACACTTCTACAGACCCCGAGGACCCTATAAAAGCCCCCAGAACCTTCTAGAGCACCCCAGGACCCTTCTAAAAGCCCCCAGACCCTTCTAGAGCCCCACAGGACCCTTCTAAAAGCAACCAGACCCTTCTAGAGCCCCCCAGGACCATTCTAAAAGCCCCCAGACCATTCTAGACCCTCCCCGGATCCTTTTAAAAGACCCCAGACCCTTCTAGAGCACCCCAGGACCTTTCTAAAAGAACCCAGACCCTTCTAGAGCACCCAAGGACCCTTCTAAAAGTCCCCAGACTAATCTAGACCCTCCCCGGATTCTTCTAAAAGCCCCCAGACCCTTCTAGAGCATCCCAGGACCCTTCTAAAAGCCCCCAGACCATTCTAGAGGCCCCCAGGACCATTCTAAAAGCACCCAGACCCTTCTAGAGCCCCCCCTGTACCCTTCTAAAAGCACCCAGACCCTTCTAGAGTCCCCCAGGACCCTTCTGAAAGCACCCAGACCCTTCTACACACCCCCAGGACCCTATAATAGCCCCCAGACTCTTCTAGAGCACCCCAGGTCCCTTCTAAAAGCCCCAAGACCCTTCTAGAGCCCCCCCAGACCCTTCTAAAATCCTCCAGACCCTTATAGATCCCCCCAGGACCCTTCTAAAAGACACCAGACCCTTTTAGAGGCCCCAGGGCCCCTCTTAAGCCCCCCCGTACCTTCTAGAGCACACTAGGACCCTTCTAAAAGACCCAGACCCTACTAGAGCTCCCCCGGACCCTTCTAAAAGCCCCTAGACCCTTCTAGAGGCACCCACGACCCTTCTGAAAGCCCCCAGATCCTTCTAGAGACCCACAGGACCCTTCTAAAAGCACCCAGACACTTCTACAGACCCCCAGGACACTATAAAAGACACCAGACCCTTCTAGAGCCCCCCAGGACCCATCTAAAAGACCCCAGACTAATCTAGACCCTCCCCGGATTCTTCTAAAAGCCCCCAGACCCTTCTAGAGCATCCCAGGGCCCTTCTAAAAGCCCCCAGACCCTTCTAGAGGCCCCTAGGACCCTTCTAAAAGCCGCCAGAACCCTCTAGAGCCACCCAGGACTCTTCTAAAAGCCCCCAGACCCTTCTAGAGCCTCCCAGGACCCTTCTAAAAGCACCCAGACCCTTCTAGAGCCCCCCAGGACCATTCTAAAGGCCCCCAGACCTTTCTAGACCCTCCCCGGATCCTTCTAAATGAACCCAGACCCTTCTAGTGCCCCCCAGAACCCCTCTAAAAGCCTTCAGACCCTTGTAGCCCCCCCCAGGACCCTTCTAAAAGCGCCCAGACCCTTCTAGACCCTCCCCTGATCATTCTAAAAGACCCCAGACCCTTCTAAAACCTCCCAGGACTATTCTAAACGAACCCAGACCCTTCTAGACCCTCCCCGGATTATTCTAAAAGCCCCCAGACCCTTCTAGAGCCCCCCAAGACCCTTCTAAAAGCCTCCAGACCCTTCTAGAGCCCCCCAGGACCCTTCAAAAAGAACCCAGACCCTTCTAGAGCCGCCTAGGATCCTTCTAAAACCATAAAGACCCTTCTAGACCGTCCCCGGATCATTCTAAAAGCCCCCAGACCCTTCTAGAGCCCCTCAGGACCCTTCTAAATGCCCCCAGACCCTTCTAGAGAACCCCAGGACCCATCTAAAAGCCCCCAGATCCTTCTAGAGGCCCCCAGGACCCTTCTAAAAGCTCCCAGACCCTTCTAGAGCCCCCCAGGACCATTCTAAAAGACCCCAGACCCTTCTAGAGCCCCCCAGGACCCTACTAAAAGATCCCAGACCATTCTAGAGCCCCCCAGGACCCTTCTAAAAGCCTCCAGACCCTTCTAGACCCTCCCCGGATCCTTCTAAAAGCCCCCAGACCCTTCTAGATCCTCACAGGACCATTCTAAAAGTCCCCAGACCTTTTTAGAGGTCCCAGGACCCTTCTAAAAGCCCCCAGACCCTTCTAGAGCACACCAGGACCCTTCTAAAAGCCCCCAGACCCTTCTAGAGCACCCCAGGACCCTTCTAAAAGCCCCCAGACCCTTCTTGAGCCACCCAGGACCCTTCTAAAAGCCCCCAGACCCTTCTAGATCCCCCCAGGACCCTTCTAAAAGCACCCAGACACTTCTAGAGCACACCAGGACCCTTCTAAAAGCCCCCAGACCCTTCTTGAGCCCCCCAGGACCCTTCTAAAAGCCCCCAGACCCTTCTAGCGGCACCCAGGACTCTTCTACAAGCCCCCAGACCCTTCTAGAGCCCCCCAGGACCCTTCTAAAAGCTCCCAGACCCTTCTAGATGCCCCCAGGACCCTTCTAAAAGCCCCCAGACCCTTCTAGAGACCCCCGGACCCTTCTACAAGCTTCCAGACCCTTCTAGATCCACCCAGGATCCATCTAAAAGCACCCAGACCCTTCTAGAGCCCCCCAGGACCCGTCTAAAATCCTCTAGACCCTTCTAGAGCCCCCCAGGACCTTTCTAAAAGCACCCAGACCCTTCTAGGGGCTCCCGGGTCCCTTATAAAAGCACCCCGACCCTTCTAGAGCCTTCCAGTACCATTCTAAAAGCAACCAGACCCTTCTAGATACCCCCAGGACCCTTCTAAATGCCCCCAGACCCTTCTAGAGCCACCTAGGATTCTTCAAAAAGCCCCCAGACCTTTCTAGACCGTCCCCGGATCATTCTAAAAGCCCCCAGACCCTTCTAGAGCCCCCCAGGATCATTCTAAAAGCCCCCAGCCCCTTCTAGAGCCCCCCAGGATCATTCCAAAAGCCCCCAGACCCTTCTAGATGCCCCCAGGACCCTTCTAAAAGCCCCCAGACCCTTCTAGAGCACACCAGGACCCTTCTAAAAGCCCCCAGACCCTTCTTGAGTCCCCCAGGACCTTTCTAAAAGCCCCCAGACCCTTCTAGCGACACCCAGGACTCTTCTACAAGCCCCCAGACCCTTCTAGAGCCCCCCAGGACCCTTCTAAAAGCTCCCAGACCCTTCTAGATGCCCCCAGGACCCTTCTAAAAGCCCCCAGACCCTTCTAGAGACCCCCGGACCCTTCTACAAGCTTCCAGACCCTTCTAGATCCACCCAGGAACCTTCTAAAAGCACCCAGACCCTTCTAGAGGCCCCAAGGACCCGTCTAAAAGCCTCTAGACCCTTCTAGAGCCCCCCAGGACCTTTCTAAAAGCACCCAGACCCTTATAGAGGCTCCCCGGTCCCTTATAAAAGCACCCCGACCCTTCTAGAGCCTCCCAGTACCATTCTAAAAGCAACCAGACCCTTCTAGAGACCCCCAGGACCCTTCTAAAAGCCCCCAGACCCTTCTAGACCCTCCCCGGATCCCTCTAAAAGCCCCCAGACCCTTCTAGAGCCACCTAGGATTCTTCAAAAAGCACCCAGACCTTTCTAGACCGTCCCCGGATCATTCTAAAAGCCCCCAGACCCTTCTAGAGCCCCCCAGGATCATTCTAAAAGCCCCCAGACCCTTCTAGAGCCCCCCAGGATCATTCCAAAAGCCCCCAGACCCTTCTAGAGGCCCCTAGGACCCTTCTAAAAGACCCCAGACCCTTCTAGACCCTCCCCGGATCCTTTGAAAAGACCCCAGACCCTTCTAGAGCCCCCCAGGATCATTCTAAAAGCCCCCACACCCTTCTAGAGCCCCCCAGTACCCTTCTAAAAGCCCCTAGACCCTTCTAGAGCCCCCCAGGACCCTTCTAAATGCACCCAGACCCTTCAAGAGGCACCCAGGTCCCTTCTTAATGAACCCCGTCCCTTCTAGAGCACCTCAGGACCCTTCTAAAAGTCCCCAGGCCCTTCTAGAGCACCCCAGGCCCTTCTAAAAGACCCCAGACCCTTCTAGAGCCCCCCCGGACCCTTCTAAAAGACCCCAGACCCTTCTAGAGACTCCGAGGACCCTTCTGAAAGCCCCCAGAACCTTCTAGAGCCCTCTAGGTCCCTTCTAAAAGCACCCAGACCCTTCTAGAGCATCCGAGGACCCTTCTAAAATTCCCCAGACCCTTCTAGAGCAACCCAGGACACTTCTAAAAGCCCCCAGACCCTTCTAGAGCCACCCAGGAACCTTCTAAAAGCACCCAGAACCTTCTAGAGCCCCCCAGGACCCAACTACAAGTCCCCAGACCCTTCTAGAGCATCCCAGGACCCTTCTAAAAGAACCCAAACCCATCTAGATCCTCCCAGGACCTTTCTAAAAGCCCCCAGACCCTTCTAGAGCTACCCAGGACCCTTCTAAAAGACCCCAGACCATTCTAGAGCACCCCAGGACCATTCTAAAAGCCCCCAGACCCTTCTAGAGCCCCCCAGGACCCTTCTAAAAGCCCCCAGACCCTTCTAGAGGACCCCAAGACCCTTCTGAAAGCCCCCAGAACCTTCTAGAGCCCTCCAGGACATTTCTAAAAGCCCCCAGACCCTTCTAGAGAATCCGAGGACCCTTCTAAAATTCCCCAGACCCTTCTAGAGCCCCCCCGGACCCTTCTAAAAGCCCCCAGACCCTTCTAGAGCCACCCAGGACCCTTCTAAAAGCCCCCAGACCATTCTAGAGCCCCCCAGGACCCTTCTAAAAGCCCCCAGACCCTTCTAGAGCACCCCAGGACCCTTCTGAAAGCCCCCAGAACATTCTAGAGCCCCCCAGTACCCTTCTAAAAGCACCCAGACCCTTCTAGAGCATCCGAGGACCCTTCTAAAAGACCCCAGACCCTTCTAGACGCCCCTAGGACCCTTCTAAAACCCCCCAGAACCCTCTAGAGCCACCCAGGACTCTTCTAAAAGCCCCAGACCCTTCTAGAGCCTCCCAGGACCCTTCTAAAAGCACCCAGACCCTTCTAGAGCCCCCCAATACCATTCTAAATGCCCCCAGACCTTTCTAGACCCTCCCCGGATCATTCTAAAAGCCCCCAGACCCTTCTAGAGCCCCCCAGGATCATTCTAAAAGCCCCCAGACCCTTCTAGAGCCCCCTAGGACCCATCTAAAAGCCCCCAGACCCTTCTAGAGGCCCCTAGGACCCTACTAAAAGACCCCAGACCCTTCTAGACCCTCCCCGGATGCTTCGAAAAGACCCCAGACCCTTCTAGAGCCCCCCAGGATCATTCTAAAAGCCCCCAGACCCTTCTAGAGGCCCCCAGGAACCTTCTAAAAGCCCCCAGACCATTCTAGAGCCCCCCAGCACCCTTCTAAAGGCCCCCAGACCCTTCTAGACCCTCCCCGGATCATTCTAAAAGCCCCCAGATTCTTCTAGAGCCTCCCAGGACCCTTCTAATAGCCCCGCGACGTTTCTAGACCCTCCCCGGATCCTTCTAAATGAACCCAGACCTTTCTAGGGCCCCCCAGAACCCCTCTAAAAGCCTCCAGACCCTTGTAGAGCCCCCCAGGACCCGTCTAAAAGCGCCCAGACCCTTCTAGACCCTCCCCTGATCATTCTAAAAGACCCCAGACCCTTCTAAAACCTCCCAAGACTATTCTAAAAGAACCCAGACCCTTCTAGACCCTCCCCGGATTATTCTAAAAGCCCCCAGACCCTTCTAGAGCCCCCCAAGACCCTTCTAAATGCCTCCAGACCCTTCTAGAGCCCCCCCGAACCACTCTAATAGTTCTCAGACCCTTCTAGAGGCCCCCAGGACCCTTCTATAAGTCCCCAGACCCTTCTAGAGAACCCCAGGAACCTTCTAAAAGCCCCCAGACCATTCTAGAGCCTCCCAGGAGCCTTCTAAAAAACCCCAGACCCTTCTAGAGCCCCCCCGGACCATTCTAATAGATCCCAGACCCTTCTATATGCTCCCAGGATACTTCTAAATGCAACCAGACCCTTCTAGAGAACCCCGGGACCCTTCTAAAAGCCAACAGACCCTTCTAGAGCACCCCAGGACCCTTCTAAAAGACCCAGAACCTTCTAGACCCTCCCCGGATCATTCTAAAAGCCCCCAGACCCTTCTAGAGACCCCCATGACCCTTCTAAAAGCACTCAGACCCTTCTAGAGGGCCCCAGGACCCTTCTAAAAGAACCCAGACCCTTCTAGAGCCTCCCAGGACCATTCTAAAAGCCCCCAGACCCTTCTAGAGACCCCCATGACCCTTCTAAAAGCCCCCAGACCATTCTAGAGCCCCCCAGGACCCTTCTGAAAGGCCGCAGACACATCTAGACACTCTCCGGATCTTTCTAAAAGACCCCAGACACTTCTAGAGATCCCCAGGAGCATTCTAAAAGCCCCCAGACCCTTCTAGAGCACTCCAGGACCCCTCTTAATGCACGCCGTCCCTTCTAGGACACCCCAGGACCCTTCTTAAAGTCCCCAGACCCTTCTAGAGCACACCAGGACCCTTCTAAAAGCCCCCAGACCCTTCTAGAGCCCCCCAGGACCCTTCTGAAAGGCCGCAGACACATCTAGACACTCCCCGGATCTTTCTAAAAGACCCCAGACACTTCTAGAGATCCCCAGGAGCATTCTAAAAGCCCCCAGACCCTTCTAGAGCCCCCCAGGGCCCCTCTTAAGGCACGCCGTCCCTTCTAGGACACCCCAGGACCCTTCTTAAAGTCCCCAGACCCTTCTAGAGCACACCAGGACCCTTCTAAAAGCCCCCAGACCCTTCTAGAGCCCCCCCGGACCATTCTAAAAGCCTCCAGACCCTTCTAGAGGACACCTGGACCCTTCTGAAAGACCCCAGAACCTTCTAGAGCATCCCAGGACAGTTCTAAAAGCCCCCAGACCCTTCTAGAGCATCCCAGGACAGTTCTAAAAGCTTCCAGACCCTTCTAGAGCCTCCCAGGACCCTTCTAAAAGCTCCCAGACCCTTCTAGAGCCACCCAGGACCCTTCTAAAAGCCCCCAGACCCTTCTAGAGCCACCCAGGACGCTTCTAAAAGCCCGCAGACCCTTCTAGAGACCCCAGGACCCTTCTAAAAGCTCCCAGACCCTTCTAGAGCCACCCAGGACCCTTCTAAAAGCCCCCAGACCCTTCTAGAGCCCCCCAGGACCCTTCTAAAAGCGCCCAGACCCTTCTAGAGCACCCCAGGACCCTTCTAAAAGCCCCCAGACCCTTCTTGAGCCCCCCAGGACCCTTCTAAAAGCCCCCAGACCCTTCTAGCGGCACCCAGGACCCTTCTACAAGCCCCCAGACCCTTCTAGAGCCCCCCAGAACCCTTCTAAAAGCTCCCAGAGCTTTCTAGATGCCCCCAGGACCCTTCTAAAAGCCCCCAGACCCTTCTAGAGCCCCCCAGGACCATTCTACAAGCCCCGAGACCCTTCTAGAGCCACCCAGGACCCTTCTAAAAGCACCCAGACACTTCTAGAGGCCCCCAGGACCCGTCTAAAAGCCTCTAGACCCTTCTAGAGCCCCCCAGGACCTTTCTAAAAGCACCCAGACCCTTCTAGAGGCTCCCCGGTCCCTTATAAAAGCACCCAGACCCTTCTAGAGCCTCCCAGGAACCTTCTAAAAGCAACCAGACCCTTCTAGAGAACCCCAAGACCCTTCTAAAAGCCCCCAGACCCTTCTAGACCCTCCCCGGATCCTTCTAAAAGCCCCCAGACCCTTCTAGAGCCACCTAGATTCCTTCAAAAAGCACCCAGACCTTTCTAGACCGTCCCCGGATCATTCTAAAAGCCCCCAGACCCTTCTAGAGCCCCCAAGGATCATTCTAAAAGCCCCCAGACCCTTCTAGAGCCCCCCAGGATCATTCCAAAAGCCCCCAGACGCTTCTAGAGCCCCCTAGGACACATCTAAAAGCCCCCAGACCCTTCTAGAGGCCCCTAGGACACTTCTAAAAGCCCCCAGACCCTTCTAGACCCTCCCCGGATCCTTCGAAAAGACCCCAGACCCTTCTAGAGCCCCCCAGGATCATTCTAAAAGCCCCCAGACCCTTCTAGAGCCCCCCAGGACCCTTCTAAATGCCCCCAGACCCTTCAAGAGGTACCCAGGACCCTTCTAAAAGCACCCAGACCCTTCTAGAGCCTCCCAGGACCATTCTAAAAGCCCCCAGACCCTTCTAAACCCCCCCAGGACCCTTCTAAAAGCCCCCAGACCCTTCTAGAGCCCCCCAGGACCCTTCTGAAAGGCCCCAGACACTTCTAGACAATCCCCGGATCCTTCTAAAAGACCCCAGACATTTCTAGAGACAACCAGGAGCATTCTAAAAGCCCCCAGACCCTTCTAGAGCACCCCAGGACCATTCTAAAAGCCCCCAGACACTTCTAGAGCCCCCCAGGCCTCCTCTTAAGGCACCCCGTCCCTTCTAGAGCACCCCAGGACCCTTCTAAAAGACCCCAGACCTTTCTATAGCACGCCAGGACCCGTCTAAAAGACCCCAGACCATTCTAGAGCCCCCCCGGACCCTTCTAAAAGCCTCCAGACCCATCTAGAGGCCACCTGGACCTTTCTGAAAGCACCCAGAACGTTCTAGAGCCCCCCAGGACCCTTCTAAAAGCACCCAGACCCTTCTAGAGCCACCCAGGACCCTTCTAAAAGCAACCAGACCCTTCTAGAGCCTCCCAGGACCCTTCTAAAAGAACCCAGACCATTCTAGAGCACCCCAGGACCCTTCTAAAAGCCCCCAGACCTTTCTAGAGCCTACCAGGACCTTTCTACAAGCCCCCAGACCCTTCTAGAGCCCCCAAGGACCCTTCTAAAAGCCCCCAGAGCCTTCTAGAGGCCCCCAGGACCCTTCTAAAAGCCCCCAGACCCTTCTAGAGCCCCCCAGGACCATTCTACAAGCCCCCAGACCCTTCTAGAGCCACCCAGGACCCTTCTAAAAGCCCCCAGACCATTCTAGAGCCCCCCAGGACCCTTCTAAAAGCCCCCAAACCCTTCTAGAGCACCCCAGGACCCTTCTGAAAGCCCCCAGAACATTCTAGAGCCCCCCAGGACCCTTCTAAAAGCACCCAGACCCTTCTAGAGCATCCGAGGACCCTTCTAAAAGCACCCAGACCCTTCTAGAGCATCCCAGGACCCTTCTAAAAGACCCCAGACCCTTCTAGACGCCCCTAGGACCCTTCTAAAACCCCTCAGAACCCTCTAGAGCCACCCAGGACTCTTCTAAAAGCCCCAGACCCTTCTAGAGCCTCCCAGGACCCTTCTAAAAGCACCCAGACCCTCCTAGAGCCCCCCAATACCATTCCAAAGGCCCCCAGACCTTTCTAGACCCTCCCCGGATCATTCTAAAAGCCCCCAGACCCTTCTAGAGCCCCCCAGGATCATTCTAAAAGCCCCAGACCCTTCTAGAGCCCCCTAGGACCCATCTAAAAGCACCCAGACCCTTCTAGAGGCCCCTAGGACCCTTCTAAAAGACCCCAGACCCTTCTAGACCCTCCCCGGATGCTTCGAAAAGACCCCAGACCCTTCTAGAGCCCCCCAGGATCATTCTAAAAGCCCCCAGACCCTTCTAGAGGCCCCCAGGAACCTTCTAAAAGCCCCCAGACCATTCTAGAGCCCCCCAGCACCCTTCTAAAGGCCCCCAGACCCTTCTAGACCCTCCCCGGATCATTCTAAAAGCCCCCAGATTCTTCTAGAGCCTCCCAGGACCCTTCTAATAGCCCCGCGACGTTTCTAGACCCTCCCCGGATCCTTCTAAATGAACCCAGACCTTTCTAGGGCCCCCCAGAACCCCTCTAAAAGCCTCCAGACCCTTGTAGAGCCCCCCAGGACCCGTCTAAAAGCGCCCAGACCCTTCTAGACCCTCCCCTGATCATTCTAAAAGACCCCAGACCCTTCTAAAACCTCCCAAGACTATTCTAAAAGAACCCAGACCCTTCTAGACCCTCCCCGGATTATTCTAAAAGCCCCCAGACCCTTCTAGAGCCCCCCCGGACCCTTCTAAAAGTCCCCAGAACCTTCTAGACCCTCCCCGGATCCTTCTAAAAGCACCCAGACCATTCTAGAGCCCCCCAGGACCCTTCTAAAAGCCTCCAGACCA